>PVIC010004363.1:0-63050 GCA_004025085.1 Thryonomys swinderianus | reverse complement strand
CCAAGTGATTGGGCAGGGGTGGCTAAAGCATGCCTCTCCCCAGGACAATATCTGGACTGGAGAGCCTTTTTGATAGAATTCGCTAATGACCAGGCCGTTGCTAATCAGGCAGCCGAACAACCTGCCTGGGATAGGGACATGCTTTTGGGACAAGGGAGGTTCTTGCAGCAGCTGATCACAGGCCTTGATCGACATCACCCGTGCTCGGTGGGAGGACCCCCACGGGAAGATATACAAGCACCTATACAGGTGGTGGTGGTAATAACAATAAGGCTCAAACCCGTGCTCCGTGGTTGCATCTCTCTGTGGGGTCGTGCGGCTGTATCACAGAAGCAAGCCAGCTGATCAGGCAATGCCCAATCCTCAGCGCCATCTTTGGGCGCGGTTGCCCTTTGGCTCCCCACGCCTCCCCGTACGGGCCACCAGTTGTCGCTTCCCCCTCGACCAGCAAGGAAGATGCGACCGCGAACTCTTCTTTCTGCTGTTTATTCAGGAACGCGCGCCCGAGCCAAAGCTCTCTTTACAAGCATCTCCCAGCATATATATCCACAGGCCAATGCCTGGAGGACACGTGGCAACCCAGGTTCCACGAGTTCCGCATGCAGCAGCTGATCACAGGCCTTGATCGACATCACCCGTGCTCGGTGGGAGGGCCCCACGGGAAGATATACAAGCGCCTATACAGGTGGTGGTGGTAATAACAATAAGGCTCAAACCCGTGCTCCGTGGTTGCATCTCTCTGCGGGGTCGTGCGGCCGTATCACGGAAGCAAGCCAGCTGATCAGGCAATGCCTAATCCTCAGCGCCATCTTTGGGCGCGGTTGCCCTTTGGCTCTCCACAGTTCCCCCTTTTTGTTTTAATGACCAGAAAAAGACATGCGCCAGGCAAGAGTAGAGGTCTGATCTCTGATCGGAAATGAAAGGGTCCCGCAACGATCCAGCGCAAGACTTATCATCTCGCGAGCACCGTACTTGCCCGATACCTTTTTCTCAGAGACAGGGCCTGGGGTATCAACCTGTATGCAATCAGACTTGCTCTTCTCGGGGCCGCAACTTGCTGACCCTGAGTGCAGTGCTTTGCCTCGCATCCTGCGCACAACGGTTACTTGTCAAGTGCCATCAGCCACGCTTAGGGGACTGTCCAGCCTCTAGGGCGGCCAAAGCCTGAATCAGCATAGCTCGTTCTCGCCTCTGAGCACGCCTGGGGAGCTTTTCCTTCCTTTTTGTGCACAGAAGAGAAGAAATTCATTTTCATGGAAACACATCAACCACTATGTGAAACATTTATTAGCTTTATTCAATTAAATTTTAATTCTGGCCACCCTGCCTGAGCAGCCTGGGTGAGTGGGTTGGAAGGCGAGAGTGGCACACGGCCGTGGGCCGGCGCAGTGCGAGCCACCTGGGAAGACGGAGGCGCGTGGGGGCACACTGGAGAGCTGCAAGGACCCCACTTTCACTCCGAGACCGAGACGGGGCTAGACCGGGGGTCCTCTCCGGCACAATGGAAGGAGCCGGTTCTGAGGCGCGAGGGTTGAAACCTTGGCTTCCTCAGACCCTGCCCCTCCCTGGTCCCCCGTGTGGTCTGCGCCTGGCCCGGCCCGTGCCTGGTGCCTGGTGCCCGGTCACCCAGTGCGGCCGCTGGCGCCGTCCACGGCACGGAAGCTGCTGGAGGACTCTCCGCCCATCCCCCCTAACGCTGTGCCCTTCTCCCTTGCAGGCTGTGGCAATTTTGACAGCCACGTACCCTGTGGGCCACATGCCATACGGCTGGCTGACGGAAATCCGCGCTGTCTATCCTGCTTTTGACAAGGTGAGACCTGTGCGCACTGGTGTCAGAAATGTGCTTCTTGAAGTGACCCTGGAGTAGACAGAGGCCCCGAAGAGCCGTGCACCCCCCCTGGAGCCCAGTTCCCTCTGTACAGTTAACAGCGGGTCAGGGGGATTCAAGGTCACTGTGGGAACTTTTCCTCTGAAAACAGTACAGCAGGTTGAAATTTACCTTTTCCAAATGGAATATTCTTCTGGCCATTTTTTTAAGTTATCCCTATTTTTAAAGATACTTGCAAAAGGAAAGATAAACTCTTTTTTAAATATGCTAGATTTTTTTTTCCTGTAGCTTATTTCCTTAGTTCAGCTACCACCTTACTACCTCCTACCCGATGGCCGAGGTGCAGACAGGAAGGGGCTTAGCTCGAAGGCACAGGCCGCCTCCCTTCGCCTCCTGCCTGAAACTTGGCCAGCTCCGTTCTGATATGACAGCCTCATTCCAGCCGAAAACCCGCGGACAGCGGCTGCGCCCTCCCCAGCTCTGGTCCCAGCAAGCATGGGAGGCACGTAACCGTTTCCACCTGTGACCTGTGATTAGGTGGGGATTGTCCTGTGTGTCAGTCAAAGTCTGTGTCACTACAGCTCCTTGATTGGAAACTATAGGCTTTCACCTTAAAACAAATGGTAACACAACCTACCCGAAATAGAACACAGTGCACACCACGGCCTGCCACTCGCACCGTCAGCGCGTGTTGTGTTGCCTTGAATTTCCATGGTGTGGGCTCTGGGCCTCGCTGGTACCGTTTCTCTTATCCCACAAAGCCCGTGAAGGGAGAAGAAACCCCCTCAGCAGGTCAGGGGTCCCTAGCAGGCCAGCTCCGGCAGAGCAGGCAGCCTGGGCTTGGCACCTCCCGCTTACCCTGCCCTCTCCTCAACCGCCAGGGCTCGAGCCCGGGCACCACACGGCCACAGGCCACCGGCTGCATTTGCTCCTCTTTGCTTCCTGCAGCTCTGGGCTTCTGACTTGTGCCCTTTAAACTGGGTGTGAGTGCGGGGGTACCGCCCGTGTCCCTTGCACGCTGGGCCATGGCCCCCCTCCCGGCCTCGCTCTCGGGCTGGGTTCCTCAGTCTCTTGGTACCGGCCCCCGCCGCGCACACGTGTGACACCCGGTGCAGAGCTTCTCCAGGAGACGCTTCTGACGCGGCCCAGGGCCCAGAGTCGCCGGCAAGGGAGAGGGCAGGTGCTGAGTGCGCTGAGGGTCTCACGCAGTCTCCGGGCGGAAGCTGCTGTTTTCCCGCCAAGGCGACACACACAGGAACCCAAACCAGACGGAAGTCTCGTCAGACTTCAGCTCTAGCCCTAGAGAATAAGACTGTGTCGTGCGACTTGCTGACAAGAGAAATGGCGGAACCTCCTGGCCGGGAAGCCCCCTCTGAAACTGGCTTGGGCCACCTTGACATAATACAACTTAACATTGCACACTATATGGCTTCCGTAGGAACATCTGAGAAAAATATGGTTCTAGTTCTAATCACAGAGGTTAGAAGCTATGAAAAATTCCTTTAACGAGCAAAGCTCAGGCCAGAAACTCAGGTTACTCAGAACCCTTTTACAGCCTCCCGGTCTGCGTCCACGTGTGCCAGTGAGGAGCTGCAGGCCTGTCCAGGAGCCCTGTGCAGCCCGACACCCCGGCCCCTCCGGCCCCTCCGTGTGGACCTCCAGGGTGTGCTGCCTCGGCTGTTGGACTCCTGGTCCTCCCTGTGGGCTCCAGGACAAGAGACGCAGCGTTTGTCACGGGCCCGTGGTGATTCCAGCTCGCTGTGATGGAGAGCTTCCCACGGGGGCGCAGTTCCGGAGTGTAAGGGCCGTGCTGGTCTGCGGTGCCGGTGCCGGTCTCAAACCCGTGTCCCTCCCAGGGCTCCGCAGGTCAGCACAGGCACACCGTGCAGGCAGCGCGGCCGCCTGACTCTCGAGGTGACCCCATCTCCCCCACAGGGCACCCGCAGGCTGGGGACAGAGCCCAGCTGGGTGGGTGGGTGCGCTTCGGTGGCGAGAGGCTATAGAAGGCCCCGTGCTGAGCAGGACGAGGAAGAGGTGTCAGAGGGCTGGGCCGCAGCGTCCTCGAGGGGCAGGAGAGCGAGGCCGTGGCCTGCAGACGGCGCCGAGGAAGTGGACGCCCCTCCCTGCTCCGAGCAGCCGCGGACATGCGTGTCCCCTTAGCCTGGGAGGGACCAGGTGTCCCGGTCCTTGTTTCTGTCTGTCGGCTCTGGGTTAATTGGATCCATAATGAGGCAGGGTTCTTCACCTGGTGATGTTCCAGGCCGTGGGGCCAGGGACAGGGCGGGGCGAGGCTGTGTGGCGCTGGGACTCAGACGGCCCCAGATTAGCGGCCTGCCCGAGAGGAGAATTCGGGCCATTGGGAGAATTCCCTGATGGCCTATTACAACAAATGCCTTTTGGGGCCTCCTGGACTCACGAAAGACTGTGGCACCAGGTGCTTTGGAGGCCGGGGTGGGTGGACATGGGGTTGGGGGGACTCAGGTTGTCCCCAAGGATGACCCGGGAGCCAGACCCAGAGAGACCGGGCAGCAGGCGTCACGGGTTGGCTGTGAAGGTGACGACCTTGAAGAGACTGGCATGTCGGGGATCGGGAAGCCCAGCAGCAGGAGGAGCAGAAGCACCTGTGTGTTGGGGAAGCAAGGGGTCCTGCTTGGGGGGCCCGTGGAGAAAGCCAAGGGAAAAGGAGTGCGGGCCGTTCCCAGTGAGGCCTGGGCTCCCGGGGCAACGTGAGTCTGTCACTGGGGAAGAGACAGCAGAGTTTGCCAAGCAGGACTCATCGTTTAGTGAAGCCCGTCTGGCAGCCTGGCACGGTAGCTGCAGGCTTCAGGCCTAAGTCCTCGGGCAGGGCGAGGTGGGCAGCCCAGCGCCCAGGGAGGCCTGACTCAGGCCCAAGTTCGGTCGGCTGCTTGTCCCTGCGCAAGAACTGACAGCCGTTCGAGAGCCCCAGCGTGGCGACTGTCTTCCATGCCGAGTCTTGATGTCCACCCTCCAGGCATATCGCGTGAAACAAGATGCCCGCTGGGGTCCCAGGGCTCGGCCCAGGGTGACTGGAGCCCATGGTCACTGCTTTTCTCTCTCCCCAGAACAACCCCAGCAACAAGCTGGCGAACACAAGCAACACGGTCAGCGCGGCTCACATCAAGAGGTTCACGTTTGTGTGCATGGCGTTGTCGCTGACGGTAAGGCGACCGGGGCCCCCCACTGTCTTCTGTCCATCCTATCTCTCTGTCTCTCTGTCTCTCTCTGTCTCTCTCTCTCTCTGTCAAGGAGTGAATTGCCATCTTAAAGGGAGAACTCTTGCATCCCATAATGTATTGCTCTGCCAGATTCTTTAACAGCCTCTTCTGCTCTGCAAGGAGGTCCTTGTGTCCAGGGGCGATGACCTCTGCTTTGGTATTTCCCAGAACCTCTCACAGGACCCAGGAAGGCAGACTTTGCCTTCACTTTGAATACTGTGCATGTGTCGCAGAGGAATTTCCAGGCCATTTTCTGAACACCCAGAGTCAGCTTTATAACCATCTTGGTCCCTTCCCCAAATGGAACTGGTGTTAAGTCAGTTTCCCTGTAAAAGTTCTAATTACATCACGCGAATCCAGCCAACTTACTTGTCCTTATTTGCCCAGTGCTTGCTGGGTCCTGAGCCCTGTCTCTCTGCCAGAGGGAACAGGCAGAGCTGGCAGAGTACAGCTGCGAAGATTGTGGGTGACATCTATAAATGTCTGGGTGCAATCCTTGAGCAGGCAGTGCACAGCCCCCCTTTACGAGACCCCCCGGCAAGTCTCATGTGTGAGATCATGCTCATAGGCATGGAAAGAACAGATATACAGAACATAAGATGGTTTGTAACAGGTACCAACAGCAGCAGAAAACCTAACAATTATAAGCAACCTTACATGGTAGACTGTGCCCTTCGGGTTGTAAAGATGGAGACCACAAGAGGTTAAAATGAATTATGGAGGTTTTGTCTGGTTTTATTTTGTTGGTACAGTTCTAAGGATTGAACCCAGGGCTTTGCACTGAGCTACATCCCTGGCCATTTTTATGTTGAATTTTGCAACAGGCTCTTGCTCCACTCCAATACAGCCCTTGTCTCGGCCTCCCACAGTGCTGGGATCACAGCCATGCGCCTGCACCCAGCTGCATCGTGGGCATTTGTTTCCCTTGTGTGTTGTCATGGCCGCCCTGTCCTATGAAGTCCTGGGGATCACGTCATTTATAAACACGCTGTTTGGCAGAAATGCCAGGGTATGTGCAGCCCAGGCGCTGAGGGCTGAAGTGTTAGGGTCCGCTGTGCACGGAACTCGGTACCCCCTGTCCCCACCTTTACCCTAAGACCCGTTCGGCTGATGGACTGCGTTCGTCTTCCTTCAGAATCGAGTCCTGCGTGTGTTTTAAGCCTTTAACAGACACTGTTGCAAAATCCACAGCTTAATACTTGCCCGTCCGTCCACCAGCTGAGTAGATTGCGATGGGGACAGCAGGAGACAAATGCCAATCAAAGAAGGGCCTGGATGCCACAGGGCGCTGACCACATGCTCTCGGCTGCCGCTCCAGTGCTGCCCCCGCACCCCATGTCGCTATGAACTGGGGTATAAGAACCCGCTCTGTGGCTTCTTCCCTGGGTGGGTGTTTCCCACAGCACATGTGTATTGGAGGACGCGAAGCAGTGACCCCGGACAAACCCTCTCTCTTCCTTCGTGAGCATTCCCTCTTCCTGTGGTGTACAAGTTTTTCCATCATTCCCTGAAATATTAGCAAAACACGGAACAGCTTTGAAACAGTTTAAAAGAGCATTTTAGGAAAAAAACAGAGAAGTTTCTATTCTAGAGAAGACCTCAGCTTTTGGAGTCAAAAGTTGAGTCTGAAGCCAGAGGCTGAGACTTGGCACTCACGGGCACCAGGAGCCAGCAGCTCATGGCCAGGGCTGTCCGTGCGGCTGGGGTCACTGCCCTCCCCGTCCTCCTCGCTGTGCAGACAGCTTGTCACAGCAGGAGTGAGTACAGTGGAGAACTCGCTGCATCAGGTGCACAGATGTCCTGTCCTGTGATCTGTGGGGGTCATCAGTGCCGCTAACAAATTATCCCGCCACAAGTTTATTTACGTGACAACAGTGGAGGGTCTGAAGAAAGATTATACATCTCCCAAGTCAAGGTTTTATTCCTTCCATTATCCTAATCCTAGATCACAAGAGCTTTCTCTAGCTAGAAGTATCTCAACGTAAATTTTCATTTTAGAAAGACTCAAAACTCTTTGTTGGAGTGGAACTTTGAGATATACTGGTCAGAACATGTAATTTTTCAAAAAGGAAATGACTCAGTCAGGACAAGGGAATTGTCCAAGTCCCAGTAATAGAACTGGCTGGAACCCAGCCTCGTGGGCCCTGTCCAGTGATCGCCACTGTCCCCAAAGAGGAGGAGCAAGTACTGGTCCTTGGGTCTCCGCGCTGGGCTGCTTGGACCACAGTGAAAGGAATGGCGGCTCCTCCAGCTCTGAAAACCACAGCACTTGAGTGTGCAGTGTGTGGCTTCCATACAGCAGTTCCATCAACTGAGTCAGTAGTTTGGCTGGAGGGATTGTCATTAAAAGGCACACGGAAAAAATGGAAAGCAGGATTTTTCTAAACTAAGCATTAAGCTATCGCTGTCGTGCATGCACAGCTTTTAATGTCGCCATATTCATCGCCGATCTTACTCCCTGAACTTCACGCCGCAGGTCTGTGATGTGGCCCTGGGCCCACTATGGTCCCAGCATGCAGAGGCCACACAGTAACCAATCAGCGGTTCCCCACGGGTGAGGGTCGCGAAGGCACCACAGTGCTGTGGTATAGTTCAGAGGTGGGTTTGATCCCTGGCACCACACACTACACCACACACACACACACACACACACACACACACACACTGCTTATAGTGTTCATTCTATCCTGTTTTTAGAGCTCTTAAAATGTCTTTTCTGGTGAGTCTATTGTAATTTTTTTTTTTTTTTTACTTTTTTAAACATCTCAATGTCTGTAAATCAACATGGCAGAAGTCATTGAAACACTGAAGAGCATCATACTTAATATTCTTTCCAACATGTGATACAGATGCCACCGGTGGGACAGCTCGGAGGGTGTGAGTGTCACGGAAACCGGCCTTGTCACTGCCGTGCAGGGAGACAGACTAGGGTGAGGCAGAGCCTGGGGCGCAGGCAGCCACGCGGGCTGACCTTCCTGCGGAGCTGTGGCCCGGCAGCACTGGCGGGAAAGCGTCCAGCTGCTCTCGGAACGCCAGGCCAGTTTGATGAAGGGCAGCGCACTGGGTAGTGTTTTAAACTCACCAAATTTGCCTATTTGTCTAAAACACTCAAAAAAAATTTTAAAAGCCAGGAGCAGTGCCTCAGGCCTGTAATCCCAGCACCCAGGAGGCTGAGGTGGGAAGATCACCTGTAGTTCAAGGCCAGCCCGGGCCATATAGTGAGTTGTGGGTCAGCCTAAACTACAAAGCAAGACCGTGTCTCAGGAAAACAAGACAAAAAACAACACCTCTTTCTGTAGTTTATAACACATCATGTCAAACAGTGAGCTTTTAACAGCTCGGCAGCTTCTAGTGGACCAGTTTGCATTATGACTTCACAGACAGCGTCTCAAGAGCAGCTGTTTCTCTTCTCGAGCCCCTGCTGCCCTAACTTCGGGCCAAGAGACAGGCCGAGAAGCCACGCAGAGCACAGGCCTGGCTGCCCTGGCAGCGGCCCCAGCCCCTCCGAGCACAGTAGAAATGGGCATCCATCCAGAGGGAGCTTGGCGAACAGAGGAGGGCCCCTCTGCCCGGGGACGGCTGACACCATCATACCCGGCACCCTCTGCACACCCAACCCAGACCAGCCTAAGGATAAGGGGGCGACGGCAGGCTGCGTGCCGGAGAGACGGAGAAACCAAAAGTCAGAAAGAGGGGGAGCTGGTCACCAAACTGGAGCAAAATGGGAGGGGGGTGTCCAGAGACATGTCAGGGTACATCCCAGAGGCCCCAGCGCTCAGCCAGGCCCCAGGCTCAGCCAGTCCCTCCCATCCAAGTTGCGGTCTCTCTAAAAGACATTTCAAAGGCAGTTTCTCAAGAGCTGGTGAATTGGACAAGCTGACAGTTGGCCACATCGGTTACTGCACAGGGATTCGGGCTGAGCCAGGTCAGGAAGGCAGGCGTGGAAGGCAGCTCACCAGGCTTTGCTCACTCGTCTAGAGGGTGCCAGGCCACATCTGTGCCAGGCCCAGACTGACCGCACCTGCGGACCATGGCTGGCCCCCTGCAGCTTCCAGGGCCTGCACTGCGGGGTCTCGGTCCCTGAGGCAAAGGGACGGCAGCTCGTCAGGACACTCCGTCCCTGCCGCCTCACGCAGGGCACCCAGGGCTCTGAATATTTCACGGTTTGGTTCTTATTTCTCCCTGGTCTTCATGAGCTTTGCCTTTTGCAGTCTCTGAGGGATATTGGAAGCCAGAAGCTTCTGTCTCTGTGCTGAGGTACCAACCCCAGGACCTCAAGTGTGACCTTATTTAGAAGCAGTGTTAAAATGGCACCTGCAGGGAAGGCAGGCTCCCAGGCAGAGCTGGGCTGACCGGGGTTCACAGAGGGCAGCGTGCTGGGTGAGGATAGACTCAGCCCGGCCAGGGCCAGCAGAGGCCAGACACGGCTCCACAGCCTCCTCAGCAGGTTGTGAGACATCTCTGTGCCCTGCTCTGTTAGGGGAGCTCTGGAAAACGAACGCTTGGTGTTTCCAACAGAAAATCATCTTCTTGTATTCTTTGTAGTTTTTTTTGAGACAGGGTCTCTCTTTGTAGTTCAGGCTGGCCCTGAACTCACTATGTAGCCCTCAATTCACTGTGTAGCAGTCCTCCTGCCTCTGCCTCCTAGTCCTGGGATTACAGGCATTAGCCACCACACCCTCCATTGTGGTATATGGTACTGGGAATCGAACTCGGGACCTTTTGCTTACCAGGCAGATGCCAGAGCCATTGAGCTAAATCCCCCCCAGCCCAAGCATCTTCTTGGTCTCACCTAGGGCCACACAGTAAGCAGCCGGCAGCCATTCAGCACTCTGTCCCCACAGTTTACATAAGACCTGGCTGTGATTTTATTTCCAGATGCTGTGTGTGCTGTGGATTTGCCACACACATGCTTCCCAGCGAGGACGCCTTCCTCGCCTGCGCTCTGTCCCCACACGGCACGGTTCCCAGGACCCTCAGGGTCCGGCCCCCAGGCCCTGAGAGGAGCACATGTGTATCTCCAGCGCCTGCCGGGGTCCTGCATGTGCCCGCCCAGCCGGCCCTGTGGAGTGAGGCGGTCTCTGCTCGTGGGCTCGGTTCTGTAAGCGGACGAGAGCCACAGAGTCTGTGACCACATCCGCGGGTGGCGGTGACACGCCCACGCAGCCGCTCAGCTGCGGTCGCCAATCACTGTAAACTTGGTGGCTTAAAGAAAGGAACTTGGTGTTTCGTGGCGCTGAAGGCGGGGAAAGCAGGTGGGCTCGCTGGGCTGATGCTGTGAGGCGCTGGGCACGCTGGCAGCGGGGGGGCGGGTGGGTGTCCCATGTCCTCCAGCTGGTACAGCTGCTGTCGCCCTTTAGATGCACCATTGGCACCACTGGCATCTACTTCTCCATCTTCTCCCTTTGCTTCTTTCCTTGAGGACCGTGTGGAGGCGTTCAGCGCCCACCACACAACCCCAGCCCGGGACACACCCGGTACCAGCAGAGGCGCCTTTACTGGCTGTGGGTACCAGGGAAGGAACATCTCTGTGGGCGGCTAACACAGGTGCTGCCAGTGTGTGGCACTGTCCTCTCCTCTCCAGATCCGCCCTCTATTGTTTGCTACCTGTGACCGATCACAGTGCAGATGTGTGAAATGGAAAATTCCAGAAACAAGCAGTTCATAAATGCCAGCTGGGTGCCACTCTGAGGGCATGACGCAACCTCACACTGGCCACCCTGTCCGGCCCAGCACAGGGATCTTTCTTGTCCTGCTTGTCCTTACCACATGTGCCACCCACCAATGGTCACCGGGAGCCCCTTAGGGGCCACTTCCGTTTCCTGTTTGCTATAGTTCTGTGGTGTCTTTGCACTAGCTTGTGTCCCAGCACGTGTGACACGTCTCTGTGCATCCTGGCACGTGGACATGGCAGCATCTCATGCCACGAGGAGGGTGACCGCAGCACGATGTATTTTGAGAGACCGTGTAACTTATTCTGCATCACCGCGACTGTTCTACTGCGTTATTATTTACTGTTGTTACGCTCTTCCTGTGCTTACTTGTAAATTAACTTGTGGCTTGTGTGCACGGACCACATGGGGTTTGGTGCTGTCCATGATGTCAGGTCCCCTGGGACCTCGAGACGTTCTCGGAGGAGAAGGGGAGGTGATGGCAGTGCCATTCGGTTCAGGAGCTCTGTGGGGACCACGTCAGCATCAGCAGAACGAGCAGGCCCCATGGCTGACAGCCCAGCGCTCCCCGGGTGCGGCCCGGGCCTGCTGCAGACACAAGGCTGGTCTGTGTCAAGAACTGGGGTGAAAGGCTGAGGGAAGGGCCGCCTGGGGGGGTGGTCAGAGGTCCGCAGCGAGCGCAGGAGGAGGTGATGCCTCGTCAGCTCCTCTGTGGCTAGAAGGTCCGTCCACCGTTTGATATTCGTGTGTCTGTTTGTGTGTATGTGTGTGTATACACGCACGCGCACATGCTGAGGCCCTGCTGACCATCCCCTTTGGTAGCCAGCATGGGGCACTCGGTCCTTGGGACGCTTGCCAAGCCTGCGGCATCTTGTCCCCCCGGTCTCTGCACGTGAATGACCCGAGCCCCTACAAAGGCTTTGCGTCTCCTCCATGTTGGTCCTGGATCTGCTGACCCACTTCATCTCCCCATGTTGGGTTTTAGGGTCCTCAGTCTTCGTTGGCGCCAGGGAGCAGGCTCCACACAGCTGAAGAGGAAGCTGTTTGGTGGCCAGAACATCCGGTCCTACAGCGTCAGAGCTTTGGACCTCAGAGATGGGGCAGGAGGAGGAGACAGTGCCAGAGAAGGGAGCAGTCCGTCCTTTCCACAAGATGCAAGTATTATGGACAGCTGAGCGAGGAGAAATACTGCAGGGATTCAGACAGGGCTGGGCTCTGCACAGGGTCAGTGCAGAAGACGAGAACACACTACAGCCGGGACCAGGGCTGCAACAGTGGCAGCCAGGCCTCAAGATACAGAGCAAACGACCGCCTCTGCCCGCCTCCCCGGGGACCAGGTAAGCGGTCACACCGGCGTAATGAAGTCTGAATGGACGTCGGGCACCATGGTGGGTGACCGGACCCTCGGAGCCTCTCCTTCCAAGAAGTTCTTTGTTCTTTCCACGTACTTGTGACCTTATCGGTTGATCGGACCTTCAACCCACATTGTACCCACATGGTTGTGCTTTGTAAAACTTCCCTCGTGAAGCGGGGCCCTCAGCCACCCATCCGTTGTATTATTTCCCCTGTATCATTTGAAAGGCTGATATCATTCCTTTATCATTTTTTGAAGTTCAGCAGTAAGTTCTTGCCTCGCACACAGGAGACCTAGGTTCGATTCCCAGTCAGTGTACCAGGGACACTTAGAGGAATGGTATCAGACCTCCCCAAATGATACACGGAAGTAATATAACTCCCAGCCTTCCAGATGTTAGACACCAAGTTCATGTTCCCCAAAATCGAAGAATAAAATCTAAGGAACAACAGAGGTTAAGAGTAGGAAATACGTATTGAGCGATATAGCTCCTGGGAGGCAGGAAGGGTCTGGAAAGGGTTACCAAGTACCCCGCTTCACAAGGAGTTTGACAAAGACAAGCACATGGGTACAATGTGGGTTGAAGCTCCGATCAACCGATGAGGTCACAACTACAGTCGCTTAGGTCACAGTGACCCAGCGGGGAAGCAAGCCACGCGGCAAATGCACGTGGAGAGAACAAAGAGCTTCTCGGAAGGGGAGGCTCCGAGGGTCCGGTCACCCACCATGGTGCCCGACGTCTGTCCAGACTTCATTACACCGGTGTGACCGCTTACCTGGTCCCCGGGGAGGCGGGCAGAGGCGGTCGTTTGCGCTGTATCCTGAGGCCTGGCCGCCCCCCGATGGCCTCTGGCGGTTAGTTACGATGTGTTTTCATCTGGGGCGCTGACTCTCCGCGGGCCCAGCCCTGTCCGGTGGCCTGTAGTATTTGTACCTAACTTAGCTGTCCGTGCTACAGACGCCCATACTTTGCGCTGCCCTCCGTGGACAGGGCCTCAGAGGGCACCATCGAACACCCCAAATGAGGACGCTGGCTCTGCCAGCCCCAGCCTGCCTCTGGCTGGGCAAGGGCAGGGCACAGCCGGGGTCGTGAGCATCCTAATCCCTGTTGGCAGTAAAAGCAGAAGCAGGGGGCCGAGGAAAACACCTTCCTAGCAATCAGAGTCCTGCCTCTTGTGTGCTCAGTTCCCGCAGGCAGGAGTCTCTTGTCATAGGCAAGACCCACCGTCACCTCGAAGGTGGTGACAGGCTGCTCGGCTGCGCCTTTACCGGCTCCGTGTCTAACGGGCGGGGCTCTGCTCTGATCACGCCAGAACTGCTGGTCTCGGCTGCGCCATGTCATCTAGCAGAAGCTGTGGCTCGGTGAAGCACGTCCATCCTGAGTCCTCAGCTGCTAGAAAGCGCAAACCCAAGGCCTCAGTAAAGGCCATGCCAGGGGTCCCTGTTTTCCAAGTTAAAAGCTCGGTTCCCAGGCTCCCCTTCCTGTCAGCAGAATTACCCTCGGGCACGGCTGCCCCTCAGCCACCCGGCCCATCCAGCCTGGTGCCACGCTGGCCCTCGGTCGCCAACAAAGCGGCCTGTGTGAGCCTTTGTTCCCGCCGGCCACTGCCCCCACGCCCGGAGGTGGAGACTGCTGCTCATTGTTCCCTTTATCCAGTGGAGGAAAATGACTCTCTTGTGAAGGAGGATAGAAAAAGGACCAAGGTAAATGAACAGACGGCACAACTTCTCCAACCAATGCACTGTGTTCCAAGGGGCGGGAACGTTCCAGGGCCTGAGGACAGCCCGGAAACGGGAAGAGGTTTCTGAATCACGGAGCCCTGGGCCAACAGGTGGTTCGGGACGTCAGTACCCCTAGGTAGGGTCTCTGTGCTCATTATAGAGGAGCAAAGAATGAGCCAGTGTCCCAGGAGCCTCAGGTTACATGTAGTAACCTGTGGAAAGCTCTCGGCCTGTGATAAGTAACGGAGCTGGTAAGGTTTCTTCCCGTGAAGCTCCTCTCCCTTCACATTTGTCTCCGGAAGTGTCCGGAGTCCAGCACTGGGCCAGCACTTGCCCTGGGAGTCAGCATCCCTTGCAGAGTTGAGAGTTGACTGGTTTTCTTGGTAGCTGGGGGAGCTTGGGAGAGATTCAGATAATGAAGACTGGCCTTTGAAGCCCTACCTAAACCCTCAGAACAAAATGCCTGTGCAAATCCACAGGGACATTTTTTAAACAATTAGCAAATCGATGAGTATGTGTACAGTTTTGATCGTTTTTAAAAAATTTAAACTGGTAAACAGCACGGCCTAGAATTTGCCACAGTAACCACTTCTGACCGTGTAGTTGAGCACACTCGTGTGGTCATGGGGCTGTCAGCACCAACCATCAGAGAACCCTTCACCCTGTGCACTGGAACCTCCCCTCTCCGTCAGCGGGTTTGGTGCATGGCGCCCCCTGCTGTTGATGGGGGTGTGTTGTTTCCTCCACACCACACCTGCACCTTGCTAAGAATTTTGCATGGTCAGAGGTGAAAGACGCTGTGAACAGAAAGGGTTCATATTCGACAGTGTCATTAAACCCAAACCATGGCAGGGCTGACCTAGTTTTTTTCATTCTTTCCGAGAAAGATTATAGAACTACATTGCAATGCTCATTTTTTACCATGATAGGTGGTGGTGGTGGTGGTGACAAGGGCTCTCATGGGATTCTTCTAGATAGATTCAGTGATAAAAATGATTTCCAGCCAGCCAGGCGGGGCGCTCTGGGCCCCACTTGAAGACTGCATCGCGTGCTTTTCTGGAAGAGTTCCGACTCTCTCCGGAACAGACAGGGGTGACTAGGGAAGCTCCTGCCGGCCTGTCCTCACAGAGTCCCCTCCCTGCCCGCTGCCCCTCACCGTGGCCTTGCCATGTCCTTCCGCAGAAGGCGCCCGCCTGCCGCACTCCCGTCCGCTCCCCGCCGTCCCTCTGGGCTTGTACAAGGTCACCCTCGCCCTCGGGAACAGCAGCCTGTGGGACAGATGTCCCTTCTCTGGCAACCACACCAGAGTTGCTGGGGTCCCCGGCCACATTCCCCCGCTGTGTGCATGTTGGGGTTTCCACGATGGCAAACCACATGGGCTCTTCCTCCCAAACGGCTTCACCCAGGGCTCTGTCCTGAGGGAGCTGTGCCAGTCCCCTCGGGAGGCAGTGACTTGTCATAGTGTCAGCCTTAGGAAGGTTCTCTGTCTCCGTGTGAGGGGCGGGCGAGGACAGACAGACGGGTCTGAGGCAGCCTCGCCTCCTGTCCACCGCGTCACTCAGCCGGCTCCTCTGACAAGCGTTTCCCCCTCAGCCCTGCTGCCCCTCCCCCTCCACACTTCCAAATCGGACCATTCTCATCCCCTGCTGACCAAGCCCTGCAGGCTGTCTTTGGGGGTGATTACAGTAGCTCCCTGCCGGCTCCCCGCTTCTTCCCACACAGCCCTGAATGAATCTGATTGCATCTGCCCTCCACCCACCACCTGCTATGGTGTCCACTCTCTAAGCAAAAGTGGAGTCATGAAATGACCTGCAGAAGCCTTCTAGAGATACATGCACGTGCGTGCGCGCACACACACACATACACACACACACACACACACACACACACACACATGGCCACCAAGACGGGATGCACAGGATCAAAGGCCAAGCAGTGTCGCCGAGGCCCACAGCGGCGCTCTGAGAGGGTCAAGCAGGACAGGAGCGTGTGTTACCTCAGCACCCCGCCCTGTCCGGCCCCTGTTTCACAGCAGCGTGGCTCCAGCGGAGTGACCGGGCTGCTGCGCTGTCCCTCGCCCTGAAGCAACGTCTCACATCCCCGCCACAGGCACACATCAAGGCCAGTTTTATCTGGGAACACGTAGACAGGAGTTGCTTTATTTAAAACTAATTCTGTGATTTTTTTTTTTTCTTTTCTGAGACAAGGTCTCATTGTGTAGTTCAGGCTGACCTTAAACTCACTATATAGCCCAGGCTGGCCTCGAGCTCACCATGATCCTAATGCCTCAGCCTCTGGAGGGCTAGGGTTACAGGTGTGCACCACCACACCCAGCGCCCCCCTGATTTCTCTTTGTTTAATTGGTATTCTTTGTGGAAAAATACTAAGAGGAAACCGAATTCAATCCAAAGCCACCACCCCCAGATTGTTGACATCTTACTGCAGTCCTGGAACGTCTTAAGAAACAACAGCAGACATGGCAGGTCCCAGGCAGCGCGTGGGCCGGGGAGAAGCTTTTGTCAGCGAGCGAGGCGAGCCGCGGATCGGCCGCGTGAGTCAGGCCGGTTTCCGGGCGAGGACAGGTCCAGGAGGCTCCGCCCGTGGCAGAGAGGAGGGCGGCAAGGCCCTGAACGCAGAGAGACCGCACGGGCGAACCCGGGTCTCCGCGCTCCAGGCCGTCTCCCGGGACTCTGGGCTCGGCTTCCCCGCGGTCCCAGGACGGATTGAAACCTGTCGAAACTTCTGTTGAGCTTTCCTTTCTGAGGAAAACTCCAAGTGGAAAGACGTCCGGGGCAACCACTGTAATTCAGAACAGCCACGTGCATTTCCCTTCTCTCGCCACAGAGCACGGGACCCTCAGGTTTAATGCCAAATCCCGATCACTCAGGATGATGGGGGGAGCTTGTGCGTATGGTCCATCTGCCTACGAAAGCCGGACAGTGACCCCATAGACACACAGGCATGGCTGACCCCTGCCGCGGCTTCCACAGCCTCGGATCCAGGGCTCTGGCAGCCGCTGGCTCTCTGATCCCGCCCAAGCCCCCCAACAGGACCCCGCTGGCCTTGGCAGTTGACCGCCTGGCCTAGGCAGTGACGTCTGGAGGTTTCTCTCCGTTAAGCTGTTTTTTGCGTCTTTCCCCGCTGTGCCCCTCAGAAGGAAGTTGCCACAGTCAGTCACACTTGAGGGGCATGAGGCACGGGCCCCCAGGCGGGGACAAGACGGGGGAACACTTGGAATTCTGTCCCATCCTCCATTTGTCTGTTTCTCTCAATGTGGACTCGTGTGTTTATTTTCTACTT
This sequence comes from Thryonomys swinderianus, assembly GCA_004025085.1. Taxonomy (NCBI): domain Eukaryota; kingdom Metazoa; phylum Chordata; class Mammalia; order Rodentia; family Thryonomyidae; genus Thryonomys; species Thryonomys swinderianus. Next base: position 45,938 of record PVIC010004363.1, on the reverse strand, counting down.
TGATTTATAATTTAGCACCATATTATCCATTGTGTTGTTGAACCTGTGCCAGCTTTGTGCCCTAGCCGAGCCCCGGCATGTCCCGCTGCCTGGTTTTGGGCGCTTCCTGACTTCCGGGCACTCCAGGAAGATCCCGCAGGCTGCTCACCTCCAGCATTCCCAGCCCTAGCTCTAGAATGATTCATTTTTCCACAAGGCGCCCTGGTTCCTTTGATTGGAAAAGAAATAGGAAAGCCAAGACGTGGGCACGGGGTGGGCTGTTCTGTTTTGAAGGCGGCTTCCTAATGAGGTGATTCGGACAGCAGGCTCCGCGTCAGAAAACCCGGCCCAGCAGCCGCTCAGCGGAACAAGCCCTGTTCGCTGCCAGTGGTTTATTAGGCTTGCATTCTGGGTTGGCAAAGCCAATGTCCCCGGGCTCTGCAAATATTTGGAGAACACGGCATGTCATGGTCAGCTGGGGGGCATGTTCCCCGTCAAGACCTCTCTGGGTAAACTCAGCAAAAGGACACTTTCCCCGCAGTGTTTTTCGTCAGGTTAACTTCAAAGCATCTTGTTTTCTGAAGCCGACTGGTTAAATTAGGTCCGATTATCATGGCTGGACTCAGGGCTTTGCTCAGAGAAAGCCGCCCCGGGGACGGTGCCACAGCCTCCGGACTTGGAGATGCACGTGGTCGTTTCTGGACGGTGCAAGATGAGTTGCTGGAAGATGGCGCGGGACTGTCATACTCAGAGCACGGCAGAGACTCCACAGAGACGGAGAAGCGGCTTCTATCAACACAGCATCTGTCCCTGTGGCTACCAGGGATCCCACAAGCCCCCGGCCATGACAGCTCAGTTTCCTCGCTCTCAGAAGCCCTGAAACAGCCCTAAGGGCAGTGGCTGGAAACTCTGAAGAGGCGGCACGGTGGCATGAAACTTTGCGAAGGGATCTTCAGGGCGTGCTGGGCACAGGAGACGCCAGATAGGAAACAGTGACTGAGCAGTGCGCGTCACACGCTGGACCTTCACAAACAGGGAGCTCCCTTCAGGGGCGCGGGGGGCTGTGCCGTGTCACCTGCCCGGGTGAGCTGACGTCAAGGCCCATCCCTAAGCGACATGGGCACATCCACTACCGCTGTGTCCTCCGACTAGACTCGCTCCTCCCCAGGACAGCCTGTCATTTCCTGCACGGCCGGGAGAGGCCTCGGGTGAACACCGTGTGTTTGCCGAAGCCAAGGGGGGATTGCAGCCTCGCTGCTGCAGAAGCCTGGTGCGTCAGCCTCTCTCCTGTGCGGTTCACCCTGTTTGTTAGAACTTAAAAGCCACTTTACGGTGATTTTGCAAAGCCCAGGGAGACCGCAGCGTGTGTGTGAGGCATCACCTCACACGGAGATCACCACTGGCTGCACCCTGAGGCCCGCGGGCGATTCCCCGGGCAGCTCCAGCGCCGAGCAGACGGGGCCTTGTCCCCCGTTCGAACCATGAAGGGACACGAAAGGCCCCGTCCAGGTTCCCGCGGCACAGATCCCTCCCAGGCAGGCCAAGTGTTTAGGGTTAGGTATTCAGGGCAAGCAGAGGTGGGAGCAGGGACGGCCCAACTGATTGGGATGGGCCATCAGCCACCACGCTTGGGGTCGCCGTGCAGGACTCGCGTGAAGCGCCCCTGCCTGGGCCGCGGCCGTGACGGGCCTCCCTGTTCTGAGGCAGGGGTTTGCCGTCTAAGGCAGCGCTTGTCCCTTGATGTCAGAACGGGGAGCGAGTGCTGGCAGCCGCAAGAGGGTTGAATAATAGCACGTCTGTCGTTTTGAAACCAGTGGGATATACTTCCCAGATGCTGAGAACGCACAGGAAAAAGCTGTCTTGCATAGATGAGGTGAAACACATTTATAATAGATCCTCCAAGGACTTTTTTAAATGTTTCAACATGACATAGTAAACAGTACCAGCCTGATTCCGTGAAACTTAATTTAGCCCAAACGTAAAAGAGGACACATCTGAAATCTCAGTGTGCGGCTTCCACACCATCCTGATTCACTTTATAGTGGATTCAGTTATAGGTCAGAGAAGATCCACTTACATTTTAGGAAAGGAAGATAAATATTTGATGGAGTCGGCACGTTTTTAATGTTATCTTCCGAAGTTGTATCATTCCATTTTTCAACTCTACGAGGAGTGCGAGGAGTTGCTTTTGTCAGGAGTAAGACCAGGAGCCTGCAGCCCCTCCCGCCCATCGCCCTGCCGGCTCTGACACTCCCTGCCACTCTCTGATGGATTATTACTGTGCTAAACTGGCATAATATGGTACATTCTCTTGATAGACTACGACACCTGAGCCCCGGTTCCCTTCCCTTATTGAACCTCTCTAGTCTTTCCCGGACTTAGCAATGAGCTTACTTTTTAGCGCTCTGTGTGCTCACCGCTGAGCTATCCCCACCTCACCTCTTCGCATGCCTCCCTTACCGTCTCTACAGACACATGTCCTGTCTGTGTCGCCCTCTCCAAGAAGCGTGCCCAGGGCCTGGTGCCGTGTGCCCTGCTCTGGCAGCACCGCGGCCTGAATGTCCCCGCCTTCCTCAGACCCTCTGCCCCCGGCAGGTTTCCCTTGGCCTTTGTCTTGCGTTCAGTGCTGTTTCTTTCTCCTCCTGTGACCCACTGAGCTGCGCACATGCCCAGCAGCTTCCCCAAGAAGTGGGCGTAGAAGGTGAATTTTCTGAGGTCGCAAATAGTAAAGATGTCTTTCTTTAAATGCTCTGGCGGGACAGCTTGGTGGAGAGACCCAGAAGTCCTCTTCCCTCCAAGCCGCTGCTCCCCGTCTCCTCACGGCCGTGTTGCTGAGGAGCGTCAGGCCGGAAGCTGCTTTCATCTGCCCTGTCCGCGGCCTAGCTGAGCAGCGTGTCCCGACGGGCCCTTCCCGGAGCGTGGCGCTGGCCCTCGGCATGAGCACCAAGCCCTCTTCCCGGAGCTCCTGTTACCTCAGTGTCAACCTTTGCTCCTTTTCAAATGTATCCTCCTCCCCAGCCTTTGCCCTCAGCCCTCAGCCCTCCTGGTGGTAGCCTTCCCAACTTCATTTCCTTGTCGCTTAGTGGGTTTTCCTTCCTTGCTTCCATCCTCTCAGTCCTACTCCTTTTTTGCTCTGTGGATCTCATTTTTTATAGCATTTCTGTTCTGTTGTTTCATGGAAGTGGTTTCTCCTCCCATCTGAGACTGTGAGTAGAGCTGTCTTTCTCTCTCTGTATTGCCTTTGTCTTCTCTGAAGATCTTTTCCCTTTTCTGGACGTCTTCATCTGAGAGGTCTTCATCAAAACCCCCGGTCCCCCACGTATGTTTATCAGTGGAGATCTGGCTGCCACTTGGAAGCTGTGAGCCGGCTGCGATCCGTCACCCGGGCAGGCCTTGATGGCCACAGCGGCGTCTCAGGAAGCCTCAGTGTCTAAGGCACACTAAGAAGTCTTTCTTGGTCGGTCAGATGCCTCAGAAACCGCTCTCTCTGCTTGAGGGACCTGGCTTGGTTTCCTGTGTCCTGGTTGCCCAGCAGGGGGAGGGGAGGGGAGGGGGAGGGGCGGGGGAAGGTGGCAGCCCGGTCAGCTATCTCTAGGTCCTTGTTTCCCAGGCAAGCACTCGTCCTCCACCAGGCCAGCACTCTGTTCTTCTTACTCAGAGACAACACTGCCATGTCCTGCCGAGTCTGGGGAGACACAGTCCCGTCAGTGGCAGAACTGTGCACAAATTGCCAGCTACTGGGGCCCCAATTTCCTGGTCCTGGGGCAGGAAAGGGGCAGAGAGCCCCACCCCCCATGAAGGATTCCATTTTCTTGAGTCTGCTCAGTCCGCTTTCCACTTGCTTCTGCTTTTCAGAGTCCCAAATATTGTGCCTTCATCTCTTTCCCTCATTCTCTCACCTAGACCTTGAAAAGTTCTCATTCCCTGTTTCGTTACATGCTGCGTATAGTCCAAGCGCTGGAGGCTTTTGGGTCCCTCTGTTGCGTAAGCTATGAGGACAACACGAACGAGCACGTCCACCGGGAATGGACCGTGTCTCACAGCACGCAGGGCAGCTGTTGAAGGGAGCGCTCTGGTCTCCCGGGGCAGGCGGCCCATTCCGACACCGCTGCTCCAGCGGCCGGAGCCAGCCAGGCGCACAGGCCCCGCCTGGCTGGCGCTGCTCCGCCCACACCCCGCCCCGCTCCCTCGAGGGCCCGCCCCTTCAACTCTGCCCCGTGTTCCCCACCCAGCTCTGCTTCGTGATGTTCTGGACCCCCAACGTCTCCGAGAAGATTTTGATCGACATCATCGGAGTGGACTTCGCTTTTGCTGAGCTCTGCGTCATTCCTCTGCGGATCTTCTCCTTCTTCCCGGTTCCAGGTAGGAGACGAGCTTCCGGTCTGCCCCACACCGCTACACCTCCTCTCTCTGGAAATGTCCAGGCGCTCCAACATGTCACCACCACAGAAGTATCAAATTTCACGGCAGATTACAAGCAGGCAGACACATGAGCCAGTAGGTGGAAAGTTCATGAAATATATCGAAAAGGCACAGTTTATTTTAAAAAGTTTCAAACTGTAAAACGAAGAGACCCAAAAGAGTAGCACGTGGTGTTGGGAGGGAACAGGAAGCCATGATTTGTCCTCACCGTGGTGGCAGGTGCTCACATTTACACGGCAAATGCAATTACTCAAACTACGTATTCCAAAAGCCAGTTTTCCAGTGTGACCAGTTAATAACAAAAAAAAATTTTTAAAAATAGCGCGAGCAGACTGCTGAAACCCAGAGCTGTATGAAGAAAGAAAAGGCTCTTGGAGAAGAGAATCCCCGGGCAACGCTGAGGCCAGACAGCACCGAGCACGGGCAAAGGCTGGCCCTGCACAGCGGGGCCATCCTGGTGGCTAACGGGACGGAGGCTGGACAGGAGCGGGGCACAAGTGTGTGGGCCCAGCACCGTGGGGTGCTGAGCTTGGAGCAGGACGGGCAGGATGGGCATGATGGGAAGCGGGGACGCCAGTCGTGCCCCTTTGGTACCCACAGCCTCTACCTCCTGGCCTAGCTTGGCTTGGCTTCCGGTCCTTACCCTTTCTCAGGGCTTTCCCTCCTAGACAGCCGGAACCGGGGGCCAGAGCCATCGCAGGAGCCACGGGCCCCAGGAACGTGGCACCGAGTGGCCAGGGAACCTGCAGCCCGACCCCACCAGCCAGACTCAGCAGGGCAGCACCACACACAGCAAGGCCGGTGCCCGCCTCGGGAGTGCGGGGGCTCAGGCTGCCGCAGTGACGCCCGAGCGAGCCTCTGCTCTCTGCTCTCTCGCAGTCACCGTGAGGGCCCATCTCACCGGGTGGCTGATGACCCTGAAGAAAACCTTCGTCCTGGCGCCCAGCTCCGTGCTGCGGATCATCGTGCTCATCACCAGCCTCGTGGTCCTGCCCTACCTGGGGTACGTTGCCGGGGCCTGGGCTCAGGTCCTTCTGCCACCAAGCACCTGGGCCACAGATTAAACCCCGCATCTTCCTGTGAAAGCCCCACGCAGAGTAGGGCCAGGCGTTTGGAAGCCAGGCATGTCTGTGTGTTGGCATCTTCCCAAGGGAGGCATGGCGGGCACTTCCAGGCCAGGAGCCAGGCAGGAAGGGGGGAGTCGTCCCCGCCCCCCGAGAGCTCCCAGTGGGGACCAGGCTGGTCAGCAGGGCTGAGCTGCTGCAGGAGCCCGCGGTGGTAGCAGGAGGGATGTGGCTCCGCTCCGGTCCTAGGGCCCCCAGGACGGGAGTGAGGATCAGCCCTTCTCAAATCCCTCCGGGCTGCACCTCTCCCGGGCGTGGACGGTGGGACGAGGGCCACGCCGTGGCCGCCCTAACAGACCTCCACACCGCCTGCCCTTCCTGTCCCCAGGGTGCACGGGGCTACCCTGGGTGTGGGGTCCCTGCTCGCAGGCTTCGTGGGAGAATCCACCATGGTCGCCATCGCCGCCTGCTACGTCTACCGGAAACAGGTGAGAGGCAGTGACAGAGCCGCCCAGGCCCATGGCCACGCCCCTGTGCGCTGCCCCTTCGTCCCACCCTCCAGGACAGGCCCCGCCTACTGTGACTCCGCGGCCAGTCCCCACACAGAACCCCCTCATGGCCAATACCCCCTTAGCCTCAGACTTAGTAACAAAATGTCAGTCTTCTGTCACTACATAGAGTGTGCCCCCCCAAAAGGTGTAAATACCTCAGGGAAAAAAAACTGCATAAATATTTTAATACTAAATGTATGGAGACATGAGGAGACTGACACGTTACCTCTGGCCTCTGCAATCACAGGAGGTGCTCAAAGTGGTGGCCATGAGCTTGCAGGCACTCAGTAGGACAGCGAGCTGCTGGCGTGTGTACAGACAGCTGTGGTGGGCGCTGGGTGTGCACAGTCCAGCGCCGATGCTGCACTGTGCTTCCACAGTGGTCCTGTTGCTCAGAGGAGACGACTACAAGGCTGGACGTCTGTGGTCCTATATCCCAGCGTTACTGCCAGAGAGTTAAAAAACGTAGACACGAAATACTAGCGTTAACCACGTGAGAGAATCCTGAAATGTGATTTCACCCGCAGTGAGCCCCAGGGCAGAGCTAACTGACGCGACAGGGAGACATTCCCGAGCCCAAGCTCAGGCCTCCGGGGAGGAGGAAAGCAGCCTGCAGGTGGCCGTGGGGGGAGCGGACGGCATCTGCACCGGAAGGGCTGCAGGGCACGGAGTGAGGCAGTTCCGGGGCCGCGGGCACCCAGCCCTGCAAGGGAAAAGCATAAGCATGTGCTGAACCGAGACGCAGCCTACCGGCTCACCCCGACCGGAAGGGCCGTGAGCCTGCAGCTCCCCCGCCCGGCCCTGGGTGGCTTCCCGCTGCACATCCTGCTGCGCTATGTCCTGTCCACAGCCCTGCACTGATGAGTCTGCTCTGGTCTAGAAAAAGAAGATGGAGAATGAGTCAGCCACCGAAGGGGAAGACTCCGCCATGACGGACATGCCTCCTGCTGAGGAGGTGACGGACGTCGTGGAAATGAGAGAGGAGCGTGAATGAAGCACGGGACACCAAGGGACAGCGGGGACGACTGTTCGGCATCATCCCCTCCCTCTCCCATCGTGTCCCACCACGCCCTCTCTTTCCTCCTCCCCACCCCCTCTCTCCAATGCAAGAGGCCTTGATTTGAGGTTTCGAGAAAACCCTCCGGCATACCGAGTATGCTCACACTGCTGCGGGACCTGAGGAAAGGTCCTCACCACAGCTTTGTACACACAAAACCCATGACTTTGTGCCCCTGCTTCATGAAAACCAGAAGACACAGCTGCCTCGTAGTCGACGTCTCCTCGTCCCCCGGACAATCTCCACTCGGAACCAAAGGACTGCGGCTGCCCCGCTGCCCGGCGGGCCTCAGACTCTGTCCCTTTGGCTTTCGAATCAGCAGGTGAAAGCACGGACGCCCGACTCGCTTCCAGCACATGGGTGTGCACAGAGCTGTGACCCGGCAGCCAGCCCCGCTCCCTCCCACGCGCACTGTCAGCCGTCTGCCACGCTGCAGCGAGGGCCGCTGTCCGCCCCGAGCGTCAGGTCCTCGCCTGCGCCGGGAGGTTCGTGAAGCCAGCAGAGTCGCGGATGGACACGGTCAACAGCAACAGCCTCTCACTCTGTGTTTTCCTAGGTTTGAGGGAGCTGCCACACCCCACCGTGTATATATGCGAGCTAACTTTTTAAAGTTGTCTCTCCAGGGCACCTCCGAACGCCAGCACCCTTCCGCATGCCCTCCCCGAAGGCTTGCTTTTCCCTCGCCTTTCCTGAAGGTGGCGCTAGAGCGAGCTCAATGGCGCGTTCTAACCTCCCACTAGTTTTGCGGTGAACTGACACTTTCACTCATATGTGGCATTCTAACGCCGGGCTGCGCTCTCCTAACCTTTGAAGTAGTTTTATTACCTGGCTCTGCCATTCCTAGCTACAACTTTGCAGTACAGGTAATTCTGAGTGTACTGCGGTACTTCTCACACACCATAAAGCAAGACATTTTATAAACAGTTATCAAAGTCACTATGTGATATTCCCTGAATTAAGGCATTGGAAGTCCATTTAGTGCAGTATATTTTTCTAAGTTTTGGAAAGCGGGTTTTTTCCTTTAAAAAATTATGGACACAGGTCACGAAATTCTTGATTTAGTCAAAATAACTAGACTGAAAGAACCTAAACAAAAAAAAATATTTTAAAGATATAGAGATATGCTGTATATGTTATGTAATTTATTTTAGGCTATAATACATTTCCTATTTTCGCATTTTCAATAAAATGTCTCTAATACAATATGGTGACTGCTCGCGTGCTCACATCCCTACAGCAGAATTGTATCAGCAGCCGTCGTATCTTATTTGTGGCAGGTTTTTTTTTTTTACAAAGTCATTGGTATATGAATGTAAGGGTTGGTAATTGACATAAGAACTATTTTCCATGATGGGTAGCTGGAAATAAATGGGTCCAGTGGTGTAGACAACAGTGAGTATGAGGATGACCAGAAGGGCAGAAACCACAAGGCCGCGCGTGTCTGGCGCCGTCAGTGCCATGCGACCGCCCCGTCCTCACAGCAACGGGACTGCCAGGGCAGGACGTCGGCTGAGGACATCACAGGTCGCACTCACATCTCTGGACACCCAGTGCCCCGCGGATGTGCCTACCATGGGGACAAGTCCCTCCATGCTTCCTCCAAGTGGCTTCTCCACCTTCATATATAAGTGCTGAACGTTAAGATGTGGAACTGCTTTTGGGTGGTTCCAGGGGCAGATTTGAAAAGATGAAAAAAAATCTAATTGTATTGGCTTTTTTTAAAGTACATGACTAGAAAATTAAACAGCGGTATTTTTTAACATGTGTGACGATTTCATGCTTTTGGGGTCAGGACTTAAAGATCAAATTGAAAAAGCAAATCCTTCCCATCAGCCCAGGAAAGATCAGCCAGCGACTCTTCACTAAGCAATTAGAAGGTATAATTATAACTCCAGAGACGCCTTGGGTGATAAAGATTAATGAGCCATCATGTTGTGTTAAGCTTCCCAGAGCCCGGGGAAGCAAGATCAGTCCCAGATCGCAGTTACAGGGCTGCAATTTTCCTTTCCCAGGGCTGCTCTGTCAGAGCCCAACAGGCAACTGAAGCAAGGCAGAGCTCCGAGCGGACAGCCTCTGCTCTCCCCAGGAGTGCTGTCATCACATATTCGGGGGGGGGGGTTCTCCCCACTTTCAGTCATTAGGAACAATCTTTCAACTTTGCCAAACCAAGAAATGTTCCCTCAACACATTTACCTCTGAACAGCTCTCTCAGTTGAGAGATGTATTCAGAGTCACCCTGCCTGTGAGAGTCTCACCTCAAGGGCCGTGGAAAGCCTGGTGTGACTTTCTCAAGGTTAAACAATTGTTTGTAGACAAATGCAATCCAAAATTATAAGGGCATAAAGCTGTTTTTCAGGTAAATGCTGAGAATTGAGTTTGGGCAACTCAAAGCACAGCCTTTCTAGGAGGGTTTTCCCTGAGCAAACCAAGGCCAGAGCCACCTTTGGTGGGCTCTGTGGTTTTCTGAGCCCACTGCCATCTGTTCTGCAGTGGGCATGGCTTATGCCCAAGTACTCCTGTCCTTCGGTTTGGGTTTCTGGTGTTGGCAGGTAGTTTGGCTTCCAAGCATCTACAGATCAGTTCGCAAGCTGTAACTCTTGTATGCACTTCAGATAATCCAGCTGAGTCCAAGTCAAGCTGAGGTACAACACACTTCGCAGTGCACTCGGTCTTCCCAATCACAAACCTCGAGAGGCGCAGGGGGCCAGAGGCCCAGGAAGAAGGAGACCGGGGGCCAGGGGTCAGGGGTCAGGGGTCAGGCCTCCAGCCTAGCCTTTCTGGACTAGGCAGGATCAAGAAAACCCCACTAAGGGGAGGGTTATTCGCTGCATCTTCAGAGTTGGAAGTCAGCAGCTCCCCACCCAGTTACTTCCCCTTATTTGGGGTTCTTCTGTTCTAAAGGAAGGACAGGGGGAGAGGAACTATTTCTGTAACCTTGGCTTCTAGAAACACATCCACCTGACTCAGGAGCTCTGTTTTCTTCCCCTTCAAACAGAAGCAGAGAATGTAGGTGGCAAAATATAAAGTACTGAAGTTGAAATTACATGACCTTAAGAAATTATTCCTTGCATTAAGAAAGCTTTCTGCTGTAGTAAATCTCTAGAGGACCAGTGCCCAGGACGGCACGTGCTGCTCTGTACCCAGCAGCCCCAGGTTCTAGCCTGTGGCACTGCGGTGAAGCTGCCACCAAACTCAGGACCGAGTGCTCACCCAGAAAACTGGTGCCCAGGAAAAGAGTTCTTTCACGTTCCAAGCCCTGCGCCCCCCTTTGCTCACAATCAGACCGCAGGGCAGCCTGGCAGGACTCTGGAAGGCGTGGCACTCAGAGGAGATGTCTGCTGCACACCTACACATGGCTGAGGCACACAGGCCCCTTCTATACAAAGCACTTGAGCCGTAGAAAAGCATGTTTTTGAGCAATGTGTTTGGTAAACACATGAGATGCTCCACTGTGTGGTTATTCTGAACTCTATTCCTGTCACTTGAAACAGCAAAACATCAGGTGACTCATCAGCTGATCTAACCACACATGAAACAGGATGCAGAGAAACTCTGAAGAAAACCGTAAGAAAAGGCCCTCTTGCCTGCCCCTTCAGAGGTCTAAAAATACCGCACAAATGTTCACCAGAGAGAAACTATATTATGTAATCAAAATAACCCTCACTCCACTCAGAAGTCAGAAGAGGTAGCAAATTATGTAGTTTACTTTTTTGATCTCAAAAGGGGAAAATAACAGGATATAGTGCCTTCGGGGTAAGTTCTTTTTCTACACAGAGGGAGGGAGGGCTGTCAGTGCCACTCTGTGCTAGGATGGCACCTAAAGCCAAAGGGAGAGTCAGGCAGTTCCAGAATTATTACCAATACCTTTGGAAATATTTCACTTTAGCAATGTTTTTTTCTTCACTTGCAATCAATTAGGTCTCTTAAAATGGCCTGCACAAAACATATAATGTTTATAAATGGCTGCTGGCTACACAGAGATTCAGTACTGTTAAGAGATTCAGCAGTCCAAGTTAGGCTGCATAATCTCAAGTGCACTTTAAAGACATCAGTTCCTACAATACGTACATTCAAACAAAGGCACACAACACAGAAGCCTTTCTTTTGAGAAATGTAAGAGCTCTCCTTAAAGGGGATGGACTGATCAAACGTGGCTGCGCGCTGTCTGTCCAAGTCTGTGCCAACACAGTGACGGGGAGACTGGTCCTTCCTGTGAGAGGGAAAGGTGCGCGCTCCCCCCGGAAGCCCGGGCCCCAGGGCTCTGCGGCTGGGATGCTCCTGCCTGCCAGGACCAAGGTTTGGACTCAACAGTTGCTGCCAGTGAAGCTTCACCACCTGTCACACGCAGGAATAGGCTACACATCACCACCATCACCAGGAGCCCCATGGCACGGCCGTGTCACCATGAGGCAGGCCCACTAGCCCACGGGTGCCACACCACAGGGCTTGCGGCAGCAAATCCCTCACTCCTTGGATTCAGTGACACATTTACTTCGCTTAATGACAGCTAGACAGGGCAGTTACCTAAAACTGGCCTGACCAGCGGGCCAGAGAGCCACCGGGGACTGTCCGCGGCCCACGAGCCCACCCTGGGCAGCGCTCCTGCGCTCCAAGCCCGCCGTGTGACCGGCCCCTCCAGCCTCACCTGCTCATCGCTGCTGCTGCTGCTGCTGCTGCTGCTGCTGCTGCTGCTGCTGCTGCTGCTGCTGCTGCTGCTGCTGCTGCTGCTGCTGCTGCTGCTGCTGCTGCTGCCGCCGCTGCTGCTTCCCAGTCTAACACCTGTGACAGTGCAGCTGGGAAGAGTGTGGAGTCCGACAAGGGACAGCCAGAGCCACCTCATTCTTCACCTCACAACTGCCTCTTTCCTGTTCAGCAAATGAAGTCCTCCGGGAGTCATTCCTCTCCATGCACCGTGGCTGCCAGCTATGGGCTTTTCAGTTTCCAGCCAAGAGTGTGGGTTTAATTTGAACTGTCAAAACCAATCACATTAAATATTCTATGCAGCCTTTGATTAGCACTGACTGCAGAAGTCAGTACAAAATATATGTTGCATTTAAACAAGTGCTGATTATGTGTTTAATAGACGTAGGTGTCTGTATTGTTAAGAGCCTTTATACAATGCTTTTTTTCTTATTTTGGATTTTCTTTCCTGGGTTTGTCCCCATACACTGTCAAATTGGTTTCATATTCTAATTTTAGTTTAAGTAAAGCTTAAACAGTTAGCATATCATTAAGATTGCTTATAGTTTCTTGATTTTCTTACTCTTAACAATTAGTCTGTGTACTCACCACAAAGTTGAGTTCCTAACCCTATCATTCCCTTTTCTGTCAAGTGTACATGAGATACTAAAATCTGGCCCTTTACCTTAGTAGCTAAACCTCTAAGCCCTGGGATAGTTCTAACTCCCTGTCTTCTTTAAACACATGTACTGAGCTTATTTTCACTTTACATAATGTTACAACACTGCAAGTACTTCCCTGGACTTCTCCAACCTCTCCCAAAGTGGGGATCGGGGGGGGGGGGGCATGGAGACACATCCGGCCAACTCTGAGAAGAGCGAAGTCTGAAACTCACCTGCCACGTCCAAGAGCCCTGTTCTCCCTGGTGTTGCTGTGAAAACCGTTACTCTTGTTAAAATCTCACTCCAACCTCAAAGATGGCTCTCCTGTCTTCAGACTCCCACAGGATTCTGTCGTGTTCGTCCCTAGGATCCCTGTAATAAACAGCCTACGACTTGCTAGAGACCAACTTCCCTTCTGTCCTGCTCTGTTGCGCCTTAAAGGAGCCCACTCTTGGCCCCACCGGACCCGACCCGTCTCTAAGCCTCAGAGGCCTCCGCCACGGCTTCGAGCTGAGAGGCAGTGGCAGGCTGGTCACTTCCTGGCTGCCCGAAGATGGCGGGGCCTGGCGGCGCTCCCTGTCTCCACAGAGAGAAGCGCCGCAGCGAGGTGTGTCTGCTCCTCACACTTGTCCAGAAGAGTCATTTATTATTTGTCATCTCCTCCAACTACCGTGAGCGGCCACCAACCTGGCGACTGTCCCTTCCTGTGTGTCCTCACTGGCTTCGCTCAGCAGGGACCTCCGGCCGCCAGAGACCAGACACAGCGCCCTCTCTGAGCTCTCCCTCCGAGCGCGGCGTGCACCCCGCTCCGCCCCAGGGCCGCCCCCAGCCTGACCCGGACAGAGACGGCCCCGCTGATTCCACAGGCCGGCACCCAGGTCTCTGGGCACAAGGAGAGAACAAAGCCAGCGCTGTGTGTCCTGTCTGTCCGCTCCGCCCATCGCGTGAGCCTGGCAGTGGCAGGGCCCCCACCCGCCTCCTGTGCTCCGGAACCCCGGCTGCACCAACCACGGCAAACCCAAGCCCCAGTGCAGAGCACGGCCGCGGGCAGCTCGGGAGGCGGAGGAGCCACAGGGAATCGACGAGGTCTGCCGCCCACAAAGGAAAAACACTCGCACTTCCGTGAAACAAAACTAAGTCTAATTTCGCCTCAGAAGCTACTGAACGCAAAGACCTACACAGAAGGACAGCACGGGATAATCATTTTCAAACCTTACACAACGCTGTACACTGCACGTACATCTCCCTGATGGCCTTGCTTCCCGAGGCCTCCAAAGGCGAAACTCTGCACGAAGTAAGGCGCGCTGGGAGAGCAGTGACCGGACCTGGGCCGCGGCCCACGGGATTCCCGGCCGCCCGCCTGCCCGCCTGCTCCCCGCTCCCGCCCGACAAACTGCTCTCCTGGGAATTCGAGACCAGCACCAAAGGGAGTTAGGAATATGGCTGCTGGCAGAGGACATGAACAGATGGCTTGCACTCAGTGACCTGCAAAGGGCTCACAGAGAAGAAAACGTGCTCACCTTCAATAAAGACACGCAAACTGAACTTCCAACTATCAGTTCAGCAAAAATCAGAAAACTTGACAAAACTCTGTGGTGGTGGCCAGAGCCCAAGTAAAATGGCCCCCACGCTCTCCGTGGGACTGTAAATCAGGGGGCTGCACTGGACACGATTCAGCAAGACACTTCAGGTACACCCCAAACCAGGGAGAGCGGTTTGGGGTGCACCTGAAGGAAAGAGGCTCTCTGACTCATCAGCAGGCAGGTCTCCCCGGCTCCTTCACTCTCCGGTCCTAGCACATCTCTGTGGTCTCCCTTTGTAGTTCAGGCTGGTCTGAACTATGCAGCCCAGGCAAGCCTTGAATTCAGCAATCTTCCTGCCTCTGCCTCCCGAGTGCTGGGATGACAGGTGTGAGCCACCACTCCCAGCATTGTGGTAGTGGTACTGGGAATTGAACTCAGGACCTTGCGCTTGCCAGGCAGAAGCTGGAACCACTGAGCTAAATCCCCAGCCAGCTTATCATTTTCTAAGTTCACTTTTATTATTTGTTTTTATAATCACTAGTCACAGGGTTCGATGAAGAGAATTTAACAGCAAAAGGCAACAGGTTTCACTTCTGCCAGTGAAGACAAGAGGCTCAGCAGTGACAGGGACGCTCGCCCCGCGAGCCAGGGTCTGGACAAGCCTGCGGGGCAGAAGGCCGCAAACCACCTAAGCCTACGGCCTGCTTTCCAGACCAGGCGCCGAGTCTGACAAAGGCTGATGTCTCCCTGTGTAAACCGAGAAGCTGCTGGGCACACAGGAGGAGCAGGCAGCACGCCCTCCCTTCCGGCGCTCACCCAGGAGAAACAGCACCGCAGGCACAAGTTCCCAGCGGCTGTTGTCCTCTCCAGAGTCCCAAGACAGTCAGAGCCACCTGAACCCAGGTAGCAATATCAGCTTTATGAGCACAATGAAAATGAAAAGGGAGTTCATCCAACACACGCTCGCCTTGTTCCGTCCTGAAAACTCCCAAAGCACCCTCAGAGCTGCACCGCTGTGGTTCTTGGAAAGGCACACCATTTCAGCAGCACTTGTGTAAAGAAGGAAAGAGGCACTTTTTTAATACAATGAAAGTTTCTAAAATTAAGTCCAAAAACTATTTCGAAGTTTACAATGAAGCTCAAACATCCCTTGTTATCGGAAAAATAACTACCAACACTGATTTGGTTTGGTTTTGTTTCTTTGAGGTACTAGGGATTGAACCAAGGGCCTTTGTGTTCCCAACCCTTTTAAATTTTAAGAGGTTTCCCTTAAGCTGCTAAATTGCCCAGTCTGGGCTCCAGCTCATGATCCTCTTGCCTCCTGCCCCAGCCTCCCAGGGTGCACCACTGGGCCAGACAACACTGTATTTTGAGGCCACTGTCCTTTCCTCCCACTGGTCCATCTCTTGGGAATGGATCCAAGCTTATACGGAAGAAGTCAATGAAACAGAGATGAAACTCCAACCAGAGTCCTGCAGCAAGGCTACTGAACACTGAGCATTCAAAGTTCTTAAATATTCAGGCTGCTATACAGGGAATAGACATGCATACATAATGGCTTATTTTTGACATTTCAACCCAATGTTCCCAGACTTAATGGCCACCTTATTTTTAAAATACATATACGAATTCATTCCACCATACCCAGTAATATGTTTTAATTTGCTATGAAAAAAAAACACAATCACTTTGGACAGCTTGCCTCCAAACTCCCAGCCCTCTGCGGGGTTCCAGCTGCAGGGGTGCAGCACACACACCTCACGCCTACCACCAGACAGCCAGGAAAAACATGCGCGCGTGCGTGCGTGCCTGCGTGCGAGTGTGTGTGTGTGTGTGTGTGTGTGTGTGTGTGTGTGTGTGTGTGTGTGTGTCTAGCCAAACAGGTTTCGTTTGGTGCTTTGCGCACTGGCCCCCTGGCTCTCTCCACCCCTTGGAAGCGATCACACTTTCCCAAGAGTTCCTCTTTAGATATGATTCTTCCCTTAAGAACAAGACTTCAATTCTAGAAACAGAAATGCATGGACTACATGCACATCAATCTTCCCATTCAGATTCTTATTCTTTGTATCTCACACAAAGACCCATGAGAAATGTACTGTTTTGTTTCTTATTACACTGTGGAAGTTATTCTCAAATCAGTTCCTCCTTCAGTTCACCACTTCTCTCAGTTCCTTAGGCCCTTTTCAAAGTATCTGTTACTAGGCGCATTTGCTAAACTGTTTGGGGAGTCTGTGTTTTTGGACACATCACATTGACCTCACACACTGATGGCTTTCTTTTCCTTTATTGTTAGCAGTCACAGGCATTTTTAAAATACATACCTACAATAAAGATTCCCCCCAATGGCTTATGTTTCTAAAAATACTTCCTGGCCTTTTGAGAGGAGTACTTGCAAATTATTGCTTAAGAAATGAGATAGAAAAATGACCAAACTGTATTTTAACATGAAATGACACAGCCAGAAAGTCTACAGATACCCTGGGAGTAGATAGTTATAGGTGATACGCCATTTCCCAGGCTCTGGAAAACTGTCAGAAAGTGGAGTACGAGCCCTTAGGTAAAGTAGCACCTTTAAGATAAGAAAAGTAGCACAGAGCTTCCCACCAACTAAAACAACAAAAAAGACAAAGCACACATAATCCATAAATGTGTCTTCCAACAGAGCTGCTACTGAATGATACAGACAGAGATTTTTACCTCAAAAGGTATAAAAGTGCAGGGGATGCAAAAGTAATGTCCATTTTCCCTAATTAAAGAAAAATCAGACATTAACTGAATATATATATGGTAGTGTAGTTGGAACCCTGTCTCAGAATAAAAGCAGTAAAGAGAGGCTGGGGATTTGGTACCGCGCCTACCTTGGATGCCTACCTTGGAAGCAGAAGGGCCCAAGTTCGATCTCTGGTACCGGGGGAAAAAAACAAAGCAGTAAACAGGGCCGGGGACCCTGCTCAGTGGCATAACTCTTGCCTAGCACGTGCCAGAACCAGGGTTTAATCCTCAGTTCTGCAGACGTGAACAAAAAGAAAGTAGGTTTAGCTCTGTTTTGTGTACTTAAAATGCTTCTACATGCCATATCCCAAGGAAGAGGAAAAGCAACACTTTCAGATCAGATCCCGTGGACGCTCACACTGTGTGTGCGAGCATGTGTGCTGACTCTTCAGGCTCACCACACTCACCCCCAGCAGGAATGAAATCCACGAGATCTGCATATTCACAAGTAGCTCAGGGCCGGGAAAGAACCTGAAAACGCTCTGAAAGAGCAATGGGTAAGCGTGACTCGAAGGTGTGAGTCAGGCCTACTTGCGCGGAGATAACGCTTCTGCCAGGAACACAGGGCCCCAGACTTCTCAACTTCCACAATTAACTGCGGAAGAGAGAAAGGGAGCAGAGCATAGCTCCTGCCCACCTACCCTCTCTTGTGACTTCTTACATTCTGGAGACTGCTCCATCCTACATGGTCCTTCTGAGTCCATTTTTATCCCAATTCAATTTCTATACTGCTGATATCGCTTTACCAGCTCAGCACTTAAGTCTCTGGGCAACTGAAGATGCAGACTGCAACAAATAATTTTTTTATATGGACCGAGTTTTTCAATTTTCGTAAGTACTATTTCTTTGAATAGCTCTTCTGATGCTAGGATCCACTAAAGCTGGGTGACAGTCTACAACAGAGTCTGGCAAGACCTAGAAACAACAGACACATAAAATAAACACACCCATTTAATTACCAAAGTGGTTGGTGGCTAAGACCATAATTTCTATGCGCACTCCAATGTCATACAAAGGAGCAAGTAAAAAATATGACTTATAAAGGACTAACTTGCCCAGAAGTCTGGTTCAAGTTCAGTAGGCATATTTTCAAAATGCATATCATCATGAATATTACCATATCATTAACATTCAACAGTGTATATGAAACAATGGTCAGATCCAGTGCTCCTCAAGGACGCAGATACCTACTGCCAGATACAGTCCCAGCACTTCTAGCCGTGCTTCCGGAAGCACTCAAAGCTCCAGGCAGGAGGCACATGCCAGTAACGCCAGTTACTCGAGACACCAAGGTGGTGAGAGCATCACAAGTTCACAAACCTGGGCATAACACTGTCTCAAAACAAAAGGGGCTGGGACATAGCTCAGTGGTGAAACATTTGCCTCACATGTGGGAGACTCTGGGTTTAATTCCGAGTTCTGAACTAAAACAAAATTCAAAAATGGATAGACGGAAAGCAAATCTGGTTATACAGTGACAAGTATTAAATATGTGTCCAGGCCACCAAGTCATTAATTGACTTCTGGATACCTTCTTATTCAAAGCACCACTGCATTTCACAGTGAAAAACATAGGGCCTTATCAATAAACATCTAGCAAAACATGGGGAATATTACTGACAAGGTACTTGGAAGACGACTTTACAATCATTCATGCATCCGGAGTTTTCTTAACAAAGACTCATTTTTAATTAAAAGCAAAACCTTCATTTTGAAAAGTCTGTCCGTTCCCTCAAAAACAGGTTAGATAGTTTATAAACAACATTAAATGGGATCAGGTAAAAGATTTATTATTAAGTAAGTCTGGTACTTTAGGGAAACGCCAACCGTGCGTGCCAAGCCCAGTGAGCCCCCACGTGCTGCGTCTGGCTGCGGACACGGCCGGTCTGTGTCCCTGGAGCACCCTGGGGGCCGCCGCACAGCTCTCAGCTCGGCGCCAGGACCTCTCGCAGCCTGGCCGCGCTCCCACAGTGCATCCCCGCAGCTTCTGCCACTGGGCACCCAGGGGAACCTCGGGGACACCACTGCTACTCGTCCCCACTACACATCGCCCAGGTGAGCGGCGTGGACCTGGCAGTGGACGCCAGCTTTGGTGCTGCCTGGGAAGGCCACAGGAGGCCAGCCTGGCCCACCTCTGACAGAGGTCAGCGATGCAACACACTGAGCCTTGGTTTCTTCTAGAAACCTACGTGGACAGAAACTCAGCTGTGACTAAAACGTGACTCTCTGGAACTTTAGAACGATGAACACTAGCGTCCAAAGGCAAGCAGCAGTCCTCGGCACTCGGGTCTAGCTGCCAGGGCCGGTTCCCTGGCCACTCCCAGCAACTCCTCTGGCCCTGAAACAACCCTTTAATGTCTAGGTATTATGGCACAAACTTACAGCCTCAGCTCTCCGGGTGGCTGAGGCAGGAGGACTGCAGACTCCAGCCCAGCCTGGGCAACTTACCAAGATCTTGTTTCAAGAAGAAAAAAAAAAAAAACTAATAATAAAGGGGTAGGGATGTAGCTCAGTATGAAGGTTCTAGGTTCAATCCCCAGTACCACCAAAAAAAAGCTCTTCAAATCATCCTACTTTTTGACCCAATTAATCTTCTATGAGGCAATGTGCTTAAAATAGAAGTTAATTACATAAATCCAAACTACTGTTCATCCTTTCAGAAGAAGACAAGACTATCAAGGGTATGAGGTCTACACCCGAGTCACCCTATTGCAGCAGGTCACTTTGTAGATCACTACAGAGAGCCATTACCACCACAAAGTCTTTTTAAAAAGCCAGTTTATCATTAGAGAGAATTTTGATTTGAGACATTAACATGTTCCTCTCCAAAATGAGGTTCCTCTGATACAAAACTAATCGCCTCTGGGGTGTGGCGGCACCTCGCACCGCCCAAGCACTCCTGGCGGCCCTGACTGAAACCACTGCGCCACAGGGAGGCAGACTCGGCCACTGCTTGCTGGCGAAGCTACTCTTCAGCACACCCCCCAGTCCAGCCCGCTTGCGGCCCCCGGGTTCTCACAGGCGGTTCTCAAAGACTTAGGGCCTGAGCCCAGCCGGAGCTGTGGCGCAGCTCTGCCCGGCACCGGCTGCCCGGGCGCTCACAGACTCGTCTCCGCACACACCCGCACGGGGATGTTGTAATGCCGATCGTCCTCGGCGAGAAGGGTCACCACGGGCCAGTCCTCGGGCGGGTCCGTGGGGTAGACGGTGATGAACTCCTCGGTGTTGTACTTGGACAGCCGGTACACGCGGATGGTGTGGCGCACGGCATAGGCAAGGAGGAACATCTCCACCTGGGAGGAAGAGCAAACAGGCATCCTGAGCGGCAGGCCAGAGCGGGCCCAGCCGCCCACCTCCGGCGTCCCAGCTGCACAGCGGCGGGTGCGCCAGGAGCTTCCCGCCCAAGGGTCTCCCCACCAATTCTTTCTATACTAACAGGCACAAAATCAAGACTGCAGCAGATGGCTGAGTAGGGACCTGGACCCAGAACTGTGAGGAACGTCTACTACTCCACAAGCAAAAAGAGCTAACACATTGGGCACAGGATTCGAAAGACCTTTCTCCAACGAGGATATGCAAATGGTGGTAAGTGCTCGGGAACAGGCTCAGCAGCCCAGGTCAAAGTGAAATGCAAATCAAAACCACAGCAAGATAGCACCGCACCCCCACTGGCAAGGCTGCCATCAGAAACAAGGCAGAAGGGGGGCAGACGCTCTGCTGGTGGTGAGTAAAAAGGAGTTGCTGTGTTATATTTTTCATTTCTGAGCCGAGGTCTCACTCTAGCCCAGAGCGGCTCAGGCCCTCAGAGCCTGGGGACCCTCTCAGCCTCCCTCAGAGCCGGAGTGCGGTGTGGGCCACCGCCCTGCCGCACACAGCTGCGTGAAGCAGTTCGGCAGGTCCTCAAAAGGATGACAGAGCCCTGCCGTGTGCCTAGAAGCTGCACTCCTCGGCACGCACCCAACAGAAACGCGCCCACACAGAACTGCCTGTGAGTGCTCGCGGCAAGACTACTCAGCATAATAAAAAGGAGAAACACCCCACCTATCAATCAAACTGCTAAATAAATAAACATGATATTTCCATATAATGAAGAATCATTTATTTGTCAATAAAAAGGACCAAAGCACCGGTACATGGTATAATACAGATGACTCCTTAAAACATTATGCTCAATTCGAAGAAGCCAGTCACAAAATACCAAACATTATTCAGTGCCATTTATATGAAATGTCCAGAACAGACAAATTATCTATAGAGAAAAAATAGATTTGTGGCTGGCCAGGGCTGGGGGGCAGGAATTGCTAATGAACGGTTTACGGTTTCTTTTGGAGATGATAAAAAGATCTAAAATTAGACTGCAGTGGTGACTGCAAATCTTTACAGTGAATCTGACTATATACCAGGTTAAAATTATGCTTATTAAAATAGACTCACCGTTATAGGGTCTCAAAAAGAACCGATTTCAGTCTCACATCAAACCACACTCTCACAGGCCTCTTACCAGTAGGTGCTCACTATGTTTCAGGAGACATAAATCACCTCTATATATCACAAATACAGGTAACTTTTAAAGTAATCATCTCCGTCCTGCCTTGCCCAGCTGTGGCCGTCAGGCTCTGCTCTTTGGATTGTAGCCAGCAGGACGGCGCAGGGAGGACGCAGCCTGGGGCTCCACTCCTCAGCGTGTCTGCCCCGGCACTTGGTCGTTAAGGCAGAGAGTGCCACGGACAGGCCTAATGACGGCTTAGCGGTCAGGCAAGACCTTTCAGGGAAAGGGACATACAAAGTGGGACAAGCCACGGTGACGCTGCTGCTGGCTCAGAGCACCGTGCCGTACTGGGTGTCTATACAAGAGCGTATGTTTAAAAGGCCCAAGAGACTACACTCTGCCCCATCTCTATTTTTAATGCAGCTCCAGCTGCCAAGATTCAGTAAGACCCTTCCAATGGCTCCTCCACGGGTTCCACTTGTGTAGCCTCCCAAGGCCAAGGGCACTAATCCCATCTACCATACTTCGGTAGAAAGCGCAAGACAATATAAAAACGGGCTGTCCTCACTGGAGAAGACAACTCCTTTCCTTTCTCCTCGAGAGTGTGGCCATCACCGGTCAGCCCACAGAAGCGCCCTCCCTGCTCTCAGCTCACACCCCCAAGGGAGGCCAGGCTCAGGGGGCCCCGCGGTGGTGAGGGCTGAGGTGCGCACCAAGACCCATGAGGTCGTGGAAGTGGGTCCTGTAGCCCCCCATGGCTTCCATGTCTGTGCCCTGCACGACACAGCCAGGCAACCTCCTGACCCCCGGCCGGAACCCCACTCAGCCACTCCTGGAGCCTGCTCTTCACACACTGTGAGATCACGCGATGACTAAAGCCGCTGTTTCCTGCAATGACACACTGCCAAGGCACAGCTTACCTGTTCAAGGCCACCAGTGTGCCCCACCTGGTTTAGGTGGTTCCTCAGCAGCTGTCCAGGGTCACTCGATGTGTCCCGAGCAAACAGGAGCACGGAGAAAAATGGAACTTCCTTCCCCTGCTCTTTATCATCATACAGTTCAATGGCTCTGTTCAGCATTAGAAATTTTACAGCTTCATAGAGGCTATACTCCTCCTCCTCATTTGTGAACAGTTCATCACAAGCCATCTGCCTCTCCTCAGCAGTTCTCATCTCAGCCAGGCCTGCCCACTACAACAAGGAAGTTAAGTGATAGTTAGGATTTTTGTTCTAAAAACCCTTGTACACTTCTACACTGTGAATGCAAAATAATTTTCCAAGTGGAGATGAGTCATCCCAACGCTCACAACATTCAAGTTCCAGTTCAAAAAATGCACCCCTCAGACCACACAAATCCTATTCAGCTTTTCTTCCCATTAATTTTGAGCAGACACAGGGCAGTAAGGAAAGGCAGCAGGGACATGGGGCCTGAGGCAGAAATTCTAAATGGACTGGACAATCAGAGATTATCTGGGGAAAAGCCAACGCGCCTGTGTGTGGAGCTAAGGAGCCTACAATGAGGCGGCACAGAGAAAAACCTCACCAAAACACACAGCCACCCTTCCAACGTGGAAGGCAGGGAAGGGCGCTGATGGGGTCTCTCCAGTACCAACTCACTCAACTTACCTTCTAACCTCTTAGAAATACACACGAGCTTCCAATGTACAAATCCATTTTGAAAAACATTAGTGACTACTGATTAAGAACAAAACAGTGGTCAAGTATTCAACAAACATGAGCCAACTCTTTCAGCGAACAAGTAAATCCTACAGATAAATGTGCTTTTAAGCTACAGTGAGTAAGAGATGTCAATTTAACGAACACCAGACCGTACAAGTAATTAGTGATTGTTCCCCTTTCAAAAGCCACTACAGATTTAACATCAGAGCTGTGACGGTGATGACTACCCAGAACTGCCAGCAGCATCTGCATTGCAACCCACAGCATGCTGTCCACGTATTTCCAGAGCAGCCCAGGCGGGCGTCAGAAGCGCACTCCACAGTGAGACAGGACAGAGGCAAGGCCCCCCCAAGCAGCTAGTGGCTTCCACAGGACATGCGACCAAGCTCCAGCTCTCAGTCTCCATGTCTGGGGAACAGGGATGATCACAGTGACATCACCTTCATAGTTGTATGAAGACATTAACGTATGAAACGTCAGTGTAAAGCATGCAAAGGTGTTGGTACTGGTGGCTCAGATCGCCAGAGAATATTAACACTGTCAGAAACTGACAACACTTAAACATTCCTCAAATGAGAGTCTAAGAACAACAGACATACCTAAAGCATGAGAGAATTTCACGAGATCTTAAAGGAAACTGCAACGTATAGCTCAAGAACCCTCCTTGCTTACACACAGGGCCAGAGCCTCGCCCTATAGCACCAAATCCAGCGTTCCTTTCACTGCAGCAGGTAACAGGAAAAGAAACCTTCTTTCCTTATCTCACTCCCTTTCCTTCACAGTGAAAGATAAACTCCTGGGCTTCCTTTCACAGTATACTCTCCAGTAAACATGTATCTCTATAAGCACAAGTTGATTCCAGGAACTCAGGGCCCTCTGCTCACTCCCTCAACAAAGCATTTACCAAATGCCTGGCACATGCCATGCCCAGTGCTAGGCATGGGGCACAAAGGAACAAACAGTAGTCTCTCACAGAGTGGAGTTCATGGTGGCAGACAGATTACCTAAGAGCAAACACACCAGGGGCCATGCGCCATGAAGGACCCCAAGCCCAGGTCCACGCCCGCTCAGTACCTGACCCTCTCTCGGCCTGGCCCGCGGCAGCAACACACCCTCACCCTGCACTTCTGGGCAAGGTCTCCAAGCTGCTCGAAGCAAGCACCCCAGAGGTCACTGCATACCATGTGCAAATGGGACATCCAATCCCAAGAGACAGCAGAAAACCACAGAACTTTAAACACTAAGTCAAGGGGAATTAGTACACCAAGTTTTGTCTATACTCTAGTTCACACAAACCTACCCACAGGACAGTTTTCAAAGGCCAACTTACAGATCTACTCTTTGGAAAAGCACATCAGGAAAGAAAACAGTCCTCAGTAAATATGGATAGAATCTTAAAACACAAGTACAACTGGGAAGAAGAAATGTAAATTAGTATCACTGAATAAAAGAATTATAGACTAAATTATCTCTGAAATCACATGTATAGAACAAAAGACTATGTTAATGTTCTCTTTCTAAAAAGTTACGCATTTCATTATCTGATTAATACATGGTATCTCCTCCAAGAATATATGTTGTTGATGTTTCTCCATTTACCAAAGATCTTATGGAGAGTTTATTTGTTTTGCCTAAAAATCAGCCAATTTCAGTCTCCAGAACCAAGAATCAAATCTTTTCTTCAGAAGTTTAAATAAATAAATATAAATGAATGAATGAGCCAAGAGCATCTGCTAATGCCGTGAGGTGAATTAAGAAGCGGGCTGCTGGGCAGTCTGCAGCGGGAGCACTGCGTCATCCGAAGGGAAACTGTGGGTTCAGACCTTCTTCCTCAGCAGGGCGAGAGACTCCTTAATTTTCTCAACCAGGTCCTCGTTTCTCCCTTCAAATTTCAGTCCCAGTTTCCACTGTCTGATCCAGTTGTATCTGTTTATCAGTTTTTCTGGTAACTAGAATGTCAAGAATAGAAAGAGAAAGAAGTGTTAACATTCCAGGAAACCCACCACACGTGATCCAAGCTGGAAGGAACCGCCAAGCCAACTTTATTGCCACACTCAACTCTGCAAGTCTGCTCCGCAGGGTGAAGACCCAGGACCTCCCCGTGGAACTCAGGAAGCACACAGGGGGCTGCCAGAGAAGGGGCACCGCGGGTGAGACACACAGGCAGCCTAGCCTGCAGGGCAGCAAACGCTGGCAGGGGCATCCCCAGCAAGTACAAGGAGAAATCAGGGCAGGATCTGCACGGCATCTTCACAGCCTGGCTTCCGGCCTCGCTGGGAGCCTCCCTACCTTCCCTAATGCATGGCCTAGGTAGGCACTTTCCAGGTTCAGCATAAAGTCAAAACCTGCTCTTTTCTTTTCTTTTTTTTTTTTTTTTTTTTGAGACAGGGTCTCACTTTGTAGTCCAGGCTGGCTCTGAGCTCACTATGTAGTCCAGGCAAGTCTCGAACTCAACAATCTTCCTGTCTCTGCCTCCCGAGGGCTGGGATTATAGATGTGAGCCACCACGCCCAGCACTCTTTTCTTGGATCAAGAAAATAAGTTAATTCCTGATTTTGAAAAAAATATCCCCTAAAAAAAGACAGAAAAAGATCTTCTTGTTACTATTAATACAGATACAAGGAGTATTCAAACTACATGGCGAATGTTCAAACGGGGAAAAAATCTCTTACAGTAAGACATCACCGTGCGTTCCTCCCACGGCACTCCCCCCAGCTCCGAACATATTCGCCCGTAGTTCCTGTCACTTCCTGAAGCAGGTCTGGGAGGTCCTCCGGCACGAGGGTCTCAAGAAGGTGCGACCCACGTCACCACGCACACTGCTACCGAGCTCCTCCAACGCAAAGCCAGGCTGGAAAGACGTCAGTGTGTCCTCAGCCACCTGAGGGGCTTCTGTTGTTCCCGAAGTCCAAGTGCCCAGCAGAGGTAAGTGTTTTCAGTGGGTCAGGACACTGAGGAGGCCACAGCGGAACACTCATGAGAAAGGGCGCCCCAGACGCTCGTGACAGAAGATGTGCAGAACCACTACAGAAAGTGTCGAATGGCGGACAGGTGTGTTCGTGTGAGAGGGAGGCCTCCAAGGGAAGCTTAACGACAATGTGTCATTTATTGTAATACATTTTTTAAATGTTAACATTCACCATATTTTTGGATCACACCCTGTACTGAAAATTTTAATGCCAACAAACTGTTTTCCAGTTCAACTGCTTCATCAGCACAGTGAGATAAACAGACAATGAGAACAAGACGCAGGAGCGATGGGTGCTGTGACTGGCTCGTTCACGAACACATGACCACTAACTGCTTCGGCGCTAATTTCCTTCCGTCTGGCGTTGCTCCTCCAGTGTTCGTTTTGCTTCCCCCTCATTATCCACAGAATCTGGGGCTTAAGAGGCAAGCTGAGACACGAGCGGCGGGTGCCGGCCTGGGAAGCCAGCTCTGCTGACAGCCTCGGGTGTGTCCGGGAGAAACCCTAGAACGGGGCTGGGCTCGGGCACGTCGCTTCACTGCCGTAAATTTTAGAAGGGAAAAAAGTCACCTTTCACCAAAAGACCATTAAAGAACAGCTAAACCCTGCGTATCCTATGAGGAACCTGAACCTGTTTCACAGGTACAAAGACGGTTTCACAGGAGGTCATCATGATCCATTTTAGTGAAACCTGAGGCTCAACTGCAGTTCCGGTTGTGCTTTTCAATTTCTGGCAATCATGTGAAATTAAGGTAGTTTTATCTCTACAAAAAACAGAACCCAGCTGGAGATTTAGCTCAGTGGTTCCAGCACCTGCCTAGCAGGCGCAAGGTCCTGAGTTCAATCCCCAGTAACCAGTTACAACAATACCAGGCGTGGTGGCTTATGCCCACCAGCAATAAGTACCACATACCACAATGTCGGCGTGATGGCTCACACCTGTAATTCCAGGACTTGGGAGGCAGAGGCAGGAGGATTGCTGAGTTCGAGGCTTGCCTGGGCTGCATAGTGAGCTCTGGGCCAGCCTGAACTACAAAGCGAGACCCTGTCTCAAAAAAAAATAAAACACAGAACCGCAACAGATTACTCTCCACCATGACCGCAGAGATGGTGATCTGCATCACTCACTGAACAGGGGTGTCCTGGACACTTTATTGCAAGTAAGGACCCACCCCGGAGCCACAAAAGCCTCTCTCGGTTCCACTGTCCTGTACTTCAACAACACGTGGGTAGTTCTCCGAAGCCCTCAGCTTGGTCTCTTGGATTCATCATCAGAGCCTAACACGCCCTCAAGTGGTGACAAGCTGCAATGACAATAGGCAGAGAGCCCCACAAATCAACAAAAACACTGGTTCCGAAGACGTGACCAGGGCGCGATGTCAGTGGCAGCCCAGAAGGCAAGCGGACAGCCCACGACACTGCACAGTTATCTGCAAAGCAAGGCCACCAGCTGACTGAGTTACTCCGACGAACCACAGGTCTGTCTACACCAAAGACACAAAGTGAGTTTCATCAGTAATTTCACTCAATGCTCAGTCTATTGCTGGAGTGATTATCCAATTCAGAGTTGTTTGGTTCCCGGAGGAGGGGAAATCCTGGAGAAAGTCCAAAACTTGAGACATGAAAAAGAAACTACTAATAAATAATGGAACTGGAATTATTTGTTCACAAGAAAACGGCCAATATCCTCTCAGGGTCATAACACACAGACACACACACACAGTCAGGCTTTTCCACTCAGCAGAGACAGAACATGGGAGATTTAAACCAACCGAGATCTACACATGAAAGCAATGACTGGAAACGTTTAATAATCCAGAAAGTAGCTTCAGTGCCATTTCACTGCTGACTGAAGGATCAAACAGCCCTTCTCTAGCAAATGCCTCTCATTCTTGTTAGCACTGCACACAGCAGACAACAAGCCTGTGCCCGCCCCAAAGCAACTCCTACAGAGCCGACATCTTCCTCTCTTGCAGTCAAGTTTAAGAGCAGCCAAACCAACCCTTTGCACAGCTGGTCAGGGCGAGACAACCTAACTGCAGTCAAGCTCCGAATGGGCAGCGCACAGCAAGGAGAGGAGGGCAGAGCCGACTCACAGGCAGGCACCACAGCCAGGCCAGAGAAGCTGGGCACAGCCATAGCTCCAGGGTCTCCTCCCGCAGCCCAGGCAGAGCGGAGGGCTGCTGAGTACTGCTACTGCTGTTTCCCTTTAACCTGCTGAAGCCAGACAACGTTCAGAAAGGCAGGAAGATGACAAAACACGGACAAGAACCTCTGTAATATGCCCATGCAGGTCTTCTGTACCAAATGAAGGTGTGGCATGCCTGAAGCCCTTGTTGGACAGACAAGGGACAGGGCCAGAGAGAGGAGGCCTCAGAAGGCGACCCTGAAGGGCATGCAGACAGCCTGCTGCAGCACAAGCAGGGCAGCTCCCAGACGAGGCTGGCAGGGATTCTGCCCCTACTCAGGCCCAGGCCTTAAACAGCAAAGCAGACTGTCAAGAAAATGCTCAATACTGGGCCGGGAATTTAGCTCAAGTAGTACCGCGCCTGCCTTGCAAGCACAAGGGCCCAAGTTCGACCCCCGGTACCAAAAAAAAAAAAGAAAAGAAAAAGAAAGTGCTCAAACCATGCAGACCACTGGAGGCCGGACCATCACGGCCAAGTGTTCTCGGTGGGTAAGAGCAAAACAAAGCAAGGTGCATCCCACAGACACCCAGCAGGACCAAAGTCCAACAAACATAAACACTGAACTCACGTGCAGGTATGATATGTGTTTTCTGTTTTACACTGGCCTTCTCGCATTCAATAAAGCAAAGATGAAAAAATACCACTTTGAGCATCTAATTAGACTGTGTTCTCAAGAGAAAAATACGCGGGCTGAAACTCATGTAACAGAGAAGAAATTGCAAACAGCACTTGAAAATTTCAGAACTCTCTTCTCTCTGTTCAGAGTCAGTCAGGAAAACCACAAAAGAGTCCCATGATTCACACACACAACAGATTCTAATACTAATCAGAGACAAAACACAATCTACCTCCCCGTTTTTAAGAGGGCAGATATTACCCAAACATACTCTTGTTAGAAAAGGAGGGATAGTGAGCCTTACTTTTTTTAGGGTCTACTTTATACATTTAACTACTCAGGCACTATTTGCAGCAGTTTCTTGAAAAATATAAAAGTTTAAATTGAGAGTCCACTAAATCCATCTAAATAATCCCTTAAAGGTATAGGTTTAAAAGGAAAACAGCATTAAACTGAGAAGAATTCTGTCATGATCTACAAATTAAGCTATGCTCATCCAGCACAGAAGTTAGAACTACACACCACACAGACAAAAGAATCACTGCTTCTCCAGAACATCTTACACGCCCACCCAGGGACACGTTTTTAAAAGCTGACTGAACAATTCTGAAGGATTCTACTATTGTTATTAATAGATACCATCATTTGCAAGGAAAAAGCAGTTTATGTATCCATTTCTTTTGCCTCCATATTAAAGAGATAAGCTAAAATCTGTTTAAAATAATATTTATTTTCACTTAGAAGAAGGTATCCTTCCCACATGTCACTTTGACAGTTTACACAGGTGTTTTGATTTTATACCGGTTTGTAAAACAGATCACAGTGAAAAGGTCACCTCCTACCAGCAGACCCTGTGCTGCCCTCTAGAGCCGTATAGCCTCGTCCACCCAAAGCTCAGCCAGGAATGAGTTTCCTTTCAAAGTCTCTTTCTATCGCTTCTCGGTCTTTTGCCCGAGATCAAGTGTAGTATCTGTTCTTATCAGTTCCCTGCATTCTGGGAAACACTCCAGCTCCTCCAACCACTCCCACAGTGAGACAAACTGTCGTGCTCACACTCGTGGGCTGCTGAAGATGCAGCACGGTGCACAGCGGGCATCACCACGGGCCCTCAGAACACCCTCTCAGCACACAGCCAGGGCTGGCATCACTGCCGCCAGCATTGCACGCCACACGCACACACAGGGTCTTGCAACGAGAGCCCTGACGCCCGCTTCCTTTTGGGGGTTACTTTTAGGGTGATCTCCCACAGCCAGCACTCTGGGGTTGAGGAACTTTTTTCTTAGCATAGGATGTTAGATTTTCTTCCAGTTAATGTCACATCATCAGTGTGACCTGAGCATCACAGTCTTTCAGGATGTTCTGTCATCCGACCCATCGTGACCTTCACTGTGTCACGACAGACGGATCCCGGAGTACCTCTATTCTGTGGCCCATTTAAAACACTAAACAGGGTCAAGCCTGGGAGACTTCTCTCTACATGATGCATGCAGGGAGGATTCATTTTTGAACTGCAGTTAGAACCAAAGAAATGTGGATTCTAGATCCATGGCAGGTTATTAAGCAATAAAATGTATAGCACTTAACATAAACATCAAAACTGAAGTCGAATTGTTCCTAAGTGCTTTAAATGTCTCATTTCTAATTCACATGAATTGCTTAAATTAAATCTTATCATTTCCCTCTTCAGAAAATGCCAATTATTTCTGGGCACTTTACTATGTGAAGTTATCCCAGACATGACCTGAAGAAGCCCATATGCTGACATCACACTGCACACAGCACTGGCAGCTGGCATGAGCAGGAAAGGGAATCCCTCACAGAAGTATCTGCACCCCGCACATGCAAACCCACCAGAGCAGCAGCAGCGTACCAGTGTGAGGTCGGGGTCCTGCAGCCAGAGGGGCAGCTCCGCCGGCTGGCTCATCGCCTGGAACAGCGTGGCCCGCAGTGCACAGTAATTATCACCACGTACTCGCCGGATGGAGGTGAACTTTTGAGAGACCTCCTCATATCCCTGGGAGAACGGATCAAAGAACTCAAAATAGTGGTTACAACTTCAGAGAGCGGTTACAAACTTCAGAGACTTTTTCCCATTCCTGTGGAAAAAGTCTATCGCAGACCACTGGAAAAATGAAAATAAGACTAGCACAGTCCTTCATGTAAAACATTCAAATTCCTTTTCATTATTCCATTGGTTTTAAGAGGTCAGCACTGTACAAAGAATCAGCATATGTAAGAAATGCAACAGACTCGACATACAGAGTAGTAACAGTATTCAGTCAGTCACTACCCACTAGGTTGGGAGTCCCGTGGCCCTTTCTAGTAACTACCAGAACACTGGCTCACTAATGACATTTTGAATAGTTTAACTTGTGTTTAAATAAATTTCAAATTCTCTTTAAAGAAGAGAACAAAGAAAAAGAGATCCACTAACTTTACATCTCAGAAAAAATACAGGAAAACCCCACATATCTTAAGGCGTACGCGTGCAGGCACAAACACCCACATCTTGACAACAGGACTACATCTGAGAAGTGGGTGTTGGCCCTCCCTGCCTATGCATGCACCGCCGAGACAGCAAGTGCCCATACTCCTCCGCACATGGCCTCCCACTGGCAACCACAGCAGTGGATCGTGAATACTTACTAAGAGCCACGGGGAACAGAACATCATGAGATTAAATCAAGCACAGAAGAGAAAAGCAGGGAATGAAAAGGCACAGTAACTAGAAGTGGTCAGAGGCTGCCGCCGGTGCAACACGGCACACTATTTACAGTGAGCGCTCTGAACACAACTGCACCACAGTGAGACATGAGGCAGTGGAAGCCACTTGTTATCCTGCACCACCCAACTGTAAGTGCTCTGTGTCTAGGGCTGGCAGTGCAGGTAGGTTTATAGCAGCATCACCACAAAGACCTGAGCAATATGACAGCATAACCTCATGAGGCAATGGGAATGCTTCAACTCCATATTAATTTTCGGGACCAATGCTATAGCTGTGGTCTGTTGCTCACAACACTCCGTGGCACATTACTCTTTGTGTGGGTAAAACTCTACAAGCCAGAAAAGGCCTAGATAATTCTGTTGCTTGTTTTTAAAAAGTGGAATGAAGTGTAACTGTTGGCCAGTCTGCAAGTAAAACAAGAGCACAAAAATGCTCAGTGACAGGCTCAGCAACTCAAACGGCCATCTCAATGATGAGTCTGAAAAGGAACCCAGGCACGTGACGATCTCATCTCCAGCACACAGGTCCTCCTGGGACTGACACTGCGCTCTTCCTCGGGCCTCACAGCCTTTCTTCTTCCCGGCACTTGCACCAGGACAGGAGTAAGACCAATGGAGACCAGGTCGGCCTCACTAATAGTCGTTTTCGAAGTCCAGGCCGCAGCATTGATGTCCCAACATGAATATGACAGGATTTCTTGCCAATAATAAAATTTGAAGAGTTCCATTTGTATTCTGTAGTCCTACTACTGCTATAGCTATAGACCTACTAATATGCACCCATTCCCTCTGGCGGAATACTTACCACAGCAAATTCAACACAGCTGCACCCTGCTAAATACATGACTAGGTATCTGCATGAGAAGTACTACTTCAGAGATGAATCAAACTTTTTAAAATTAAATTAGGATTTATATGGATTTATGTCCAAAAGAATATTAAAACAATAACAATTAGGCCAATAAGAGCTAAAATAAAACAGACCAAAGCTGTTACCAGGCACCAAGATGCTCTGTTATGCCACAGGCCCTGGGGAGACCCTTCGGTCACCGAGTTCCTGAAAGAGGGCAACTACAGGGTCTGATCTTACTTTCCCTGGATCGAATTCCACAGGGAAATGATTCCAGCAAGAGCCCAAAATACGGAATACTGGGTAACTCAGTGATGAAATTTAAAGTGCCAATTTTCATAAATAGATCATTAGAGAGCCCCAGTCCATAAAATAAAACTGTAGGGTGGTGAAAGCATTTCTTGGAAAGATTTGAAACTACTGTTTTGATACCTGGCTTTCTGGTTATCTAGTTTGGAAGTCAGAAAAGCTGAGAGACTATCACAGTCAGAAAAACTATGTGTACTGGATAAGTGCTACACGTCCTACATAAATTTGTGATGTAACCAACCCAATGAGAAAAACAGGCAAAAGATGCAACCCAGAGGTCACACGAGGTGGCCGAAGTTCCACGTTGGCACTGCAGTCACATAGTAGCAATCTCCCTGCTTTGCCTCCTAAAGCTGCTGGGTGGGCGCTGCCTCCTGAGGGCGGAGCCCAAGGCCTCACTGCTCAGCTGGTGCGTGGGGTAGGCGGCTGAGGTGCCAGCAAGGTCACGGGAGCTTCTGGCACCATTCCCCAGTCTCGGAGATGGCCTTGGACCCCTCTGCATTGCCAGTCTGTGCAGTGGGCTGGCACAGGGGCAGTCCTGGGCACCACCAGGTGGAAGTGGCACTCCCAAATGAGCCCCGAAGGACCACCACCAGTGGCCCGACTGAAGAGCAGCATCATTTGAGTGTTTTTCAAAGAAATTAAGTGACCAAATAACTGATGCTGGTTCTATATTAATACTATGACTACAAAAAAGCCCCTTATCTTTACAGTCAATTTCCTCATCTCTAAAATTAGAACAAAGTCTAGAAGCAGTAGTCTTAATCAACATCTAAAAATATAAAATGACATGCAACTTGTGATAGAATATCCCAAAGACCCGAGCTATGTGCAGCTCGGCTGTACCTTTTTCATGCATGTCGC
The DNA here is from genome assembly GCA_004025085.1 of Thryonomys swinderianus. Lineage (NCBI taxonomy): Eukaryota > Metazoa > Chordata > Mammalia > Rodentia > Thryonomyidae > Thryonomys > Thryonomys swinderianus. The sequence goes on along the minus strand of PVIC010004363.1, from coordinate 12,540 downwards.
CTTCTGCGTATTACCCCTCCACTCCTTCTTGCAGTAGTCCATGATATCCATCTCAGGAGCCACACTTAGCCTGGGTTCTGTTAAAGAATCAAAAACAAAACAGAAAAGGTACTGAACCATGGAGCGATCCAAACACGCTGCTTCACTTAGGCTCCACCCTTTGCACCTCATTTAAAACATCCAGAACTCCCCCACTGCCTTCTGCCCGTCCAGAGTGCTGCCGATGCACCCAAGGGAAGGGGGCTGGGTCTCAAAGGGTCCCTTGTCACTACACCCTCCACACCATTCTCCACACGGCAGCCAGGCAGGGGCGCCCAGCTAAAACCTGAGTCCGATGACGGCACTCTCCTGGGCTCAGACCTCCTGGCCACAACCTGACCTGTGCCCCGGGCCCCCTCTCCCTGCAGCCCCACCACAGGCTGCGGGACCCTCCCCTCTCCTGGCCAGCCCGCCCCCCCTTGTAGAAGTGCTCCCTCCCACAGGGCTTCCTGTGTCCCTGGATGTCATCACAGCACCACACACGATCCTTCACTCCTCTTACGCCATTTTTCTTCTCAGTGTTTACCAACACCTGACGTATTTTTTCTATACCCTCCCCACACACAGCCACACACTGCAGTAAGACAGCTCCTTGGGGCAGAGTCCCCAGAAACTGAGGCTACACTGACCCTCAGGGTCTGCCAGCTAATCTGCTTCCCTAATCAAAACACTACCGCCTCACTTGTGAGAAAATGCCCCTACCAACTACCACGTAAGGCAATACACAAGCTATAAGAAAACACATTTAATTGTCTATAATTTATATGTATCTATCCAGCCCTGATTCCAAAAGGGTATAATTTGTTTACAGTCAAAAACAACAAAGCTCTATTAGTTGATCCCCAGACCTCATTTGACTTTAACAACACATTACTCAAAGTTAAATATTACAGGTTGTAGAAGGAAAAAAGGTTCATAAATGTTCTTATTTAACCTATGTTCAGGGGGCTGATTTTTATGGTAATGTGTACACAACGTTAGCATGTGTGCTTTGGGGGAAAGAAAATAAAATAAATTCCTGGGTGCACTCTGACCTACTTTGTAAATTATGGGTGATAAAGTATTAGTGACGATTTGGGACATAAACCTGGAAGTTCCTCACAATCTATTACTGAGGAAATTACACACAAAAGTGTTTTTTAGCTCAATGTGATAAGTATTAACTGAGTGTCTGAATATGTCAAGCCTGAGCTGGGAACTGGAGCTAAGCAGGCAACGAAGGAGATCCGGCCCAGAGGGTACACAGACCACTGACAGAGACCAGGCACTCAAGCCTAGGTGCGACAGGCCCCGGACAACGGGGCGCACCCATCACCCAGAACCCTCCTAATGTTTTCAGAAGGAAACTGTAAGAATTGTCTACTTCAAAAAAAATCTCAGCAAATCCTTTCATAAGGAAATGAACCTTTTTTTATTTTTGTTTTGTTTTGTTTTGAGACAGGGTCTTGCTTTGTAGTTCAGGCTGGCCCTGAGCTCACTATGCAGCCCAGGCAAGCCTGGAACTCAGCAATCCTCCTGCCTCTGCCTCCCGAGTGCTGGGATGACAGGCGTGAGCCACCATGCCTGGCACTGTGGTATGTGGTATTGATTGCTGCTGGGCGTGAGTCACCATGCCCAGCATTGTATGTGGTTACCAGGATAGAACTCAGGGCCTTGCACTTGCGAGGCAGGCAGGGGAATCACGAGCTAAATCTCCGGCTCAAAATGAACCTTTTAATAAAAAGGAAAATTATACATAGAGCAGGATTAGCTTAAAAGTCAGACAGACCCCTGAGGTGTAACATGCAGACATCACCAACACGAGTGCTGCACAACAATCCCTAAAGGCTCTGCATGTTTTAAACTCCACAGGTATCCCGAGTCTGCGCAGTACAGGGACGAGTTCCCCGCATCCGCCTCTCCGCTCACCTCCCCCGGTCAAGAACCAAAAGAACAAACCCAGTGAGGTCACTTTCTGCTCCCGACTCTGCCGTCGCCAACACGTGCATCACAGGCCTGGTGCCCTGGGCAAGCCCATCGCCTCGGGACTGAGGGGGTGGGCACTGGGCCCTCACGAGAGCGAGAGGCCCCCAGCCACTGTCACGGGTGCTTGCAGCACCAAAATGCCACCTGAATCCCCACTGGGCCACTGTTTCCGGAAGGAGGACTCCAGCGGCCAGGCTGGGAGCAGGAGGGGAACACGCAGCTCCCTGAGGGTAACGGTCTCTGACCTCTGCTTCTAGGAGAGAATGTATCTAGTGGCAAAGCTTAACAATAAATAAGGGAGGGTGAACGCCAGAGCGGCAAACAGAGGAGCTGAAATAACCAAGGACTTGGCCAGTGATCAGATGCATGACAAACACGAGGATCAGAGCCCCCAAAGGTAGAGAATTAAAGCCCACTGGAGACCAGGGCTCTCAGGACAGACCAGAACAGACTGGAACCAGAACTGCAAACTGTTCCCAAACAGGAAAGAACAGAAGGTTCTGTCACCACCACCCAACCTCACCAGGCACCAAAGCCACCAACGACAGCAGCTCATCTAAGAAGCAGGCAGCTCACGTTCCACCTCAAAACATGCTTTTCAGCCCCGAGCAGGCAAAGTCTTTCCCCAGACATAAGAGAGGATAAGAACGGTCCTGCCTCCGTGGGCTCTGCTCAGGGGCAGGTGCTGCCCCAAGGCTGTTTCAGGGAGGACAATGAACTTAGGACTGAGACCCAGAGTGGAAGGGTCTACTGCTGGGGACCGAAGCGAGTCCCAGGGCCACTGACTGCTGGAGGCCTCCCTGGGGTAGAGAAGCTTCTCCCTGCAAGAGAGAAGCAGGCCAAGCCGGGAAGTGAGAGGGATGGGCCCAGCGTGCTCCTCCCGAGGGCCGGGCTCTGCTAGGAGAGCGCCTTGGGCAACCATGGCAGGGAGAGGGACGGGAGGTTTCTGGCCCAGGAGCAGCTGGGCCGTGGTAGGGAGCCTCCGAGGTCACGAATTCCCCCTGAGGAGCTCTGCCCGGTACAGCCGCACTCCGGCCCTCGTTACCATAACGCTCTGTTAACCATCAGGAACAGAAGCAGCTCTCAGACCAACCCGGACCGCACAGCGCTGAGAAGATGGCCCTGAGCGCCCTCTGCGCTGCGCCCTCCTGCTGAGCTCCTCCCTCTCCCGCACCACCCGACCGCGGGCAGGAGGGGCCCTGCGGCCACTCACAGAGGAGAGCCACAGGGGCAGCAGCCTGGGACCGGTCCCTCTGGTCACGCCGAGCCACACCACCGGTCATCTGCCTAAAAGCTGTGCATGGTAGCTCCTTTAACCGCGAGGAAACCCACATTTCAAGTTCGAACTCTCCATCTAAGAACGCACAGAAGTTACAGGAAGCGGTGGCGCTGAGTTAAAACTGTCACAGGCGTAAGGAGCACAGAGAGGAAAGCCATGAGCACTTGACACCCTCAGGAAACACACTTTCTCCTCAGCGCGGGGATCATCACAAGAATCTTTCCTCCAGAACATCCACACGTTATGAAAACACATACATGGATTTAATTGTATTTTCTCCTATAAACAGTAGGAACTCTATAAATAAAACAATTCCAAACATACCTGATGGCCCTCTTTCATGTATAAGCAATTCTTTCTCCTTTTCTATTTCATCTGCAGCGCGGTACATGTCCTCCTCGCTGAAATCACACCAAAGCAGACATTTTCAAACACTGTGGCATGGACATTTTCTGCTGCATCACAATAAACAGCACTTACAAATGTATGAGACACGAATGGTCCAGTGTTTCACGTGGTGGGTGGTGACAACCACAGTTTGGGCTCTATCCCAGATGCTCCTGTTTTTATCTCACTGTTTTCCCACCAGAAGTTACTTTAAATGATACAATTTGTATCACTCTACTGTCGCCACAGCGCTAAGGTCATTTAATTAACATCTACTAATGCCCCAGCTGTGTCTAGACATCTTCGTACCAGTCTCATCAGTGAAACTCCTGAAATGCTTCAGTCAAGTTCCAAGGGTGGGAATCATGTAGGACAACTGCCAATTTTATTACATGTCACAGCAAATTGAACAACAGCTATTCTAAAATCAAGAATGAGAGCACTGGTTATTAAAGCAAAGAGCCCTGTGAGGTTGTCCCCTGTCCCTAACCTGCACCTCACGGGCCCCATGCTGCAGCTGCCAGCACTACCACTGACTTCTCAAACATGTCACAGCTTCCCAAGGTGTCAGTAGTGGCTGGGGCTACCAGCACTAGAACTGTAGACCATCCCCCTAGGAGCCAGACAGGACCTCAAGCTGGAAGGCGCCTCCTTTTCCCAAGACTCACCCCAACATGACAATGAAGGGAAACAAACCCTAAGTCTCTCTCCCCAGGCCTGGAGACGCGGCTGGTGGAGGGCAGCTGTGGGAGCCCAGAGAGGCTCAGGAATCGGGGGCTGAGTCCTCCTGTGGGTACGCTGGGCTGAAAGCAAGGGGACTGGCTCACGTCCCCGCAAGGAGCGCTCAGATCCCCTCCCCTAAGCTCACAGAGGACGGCATGGGGGGGGGCTCACTGGCTAAAACACACCGGAGTGAAGTCAGTGACGGCGGCGCCCCACCTCCAGTTCCCTTACCTGTCCAGCACTATTGCCCAGTACCCCTGGGGGACAAGGGGAGTGACGCATTGGAGCACTGAAGAGGTGAGAATCTAACATGCCCGTGCCGAAACCTTTCGGTGTACCCCAACCCTCGGGAGCCGATGTCACAGTCTACACAGCCACCGCCACTCCACTCCAGCCTCACCCCCTCGCAGGCCGGGCCTCATGCCCTCGCTCCAAACCGCTGCCCAACACAACACTGTCCTGCTCTTGCGAGCTGCTCCAGGCCCTGCTCTTCCGCAAGAGGAGTGGAGCGTGGCCGAGCTCTCCAAAAAGATGGCCTGAGCTGAGCACGGGAACAGGGCCAGACTCTCAGAGCTTCACGCCCTCACCCAGCCCTGATTAGCCATGACAGCAGTTACTGCATTAGTGATGCCCCCCCTCAGAGCCTAGGCCCAACCACCTGGAGAAGGACAAACGAGAGTGCTGTCACTGTCCCTCATACAACTGCTGGGAGAAACAGGCACATGTCAAATAACTAGTACTCTAAAAACTAGCTCACATATATTCATTGGAGCAGGGTATTAATAAACAATTAGCCAACTTGGCGCGGGGAAGGGAGGACAGGGGCAGGGCAGCACTGGGGACTGAATCCAGGGCCTCACACACACTAGGCAAGTTACTCCACCGCTGAGTTACATTACTCTCCATTCTGTTTTTTCCTTTCTAAATAAATGAGGGGTGCTGATTAAATGAGGGGTGCTGATTAAATGAGAGGGGCTGATTAAATGAGGGGGGCTGATTTAATGACATAGGGTAAGGGAACAAATACACCAGAAAAGGTCCTTCTGACTACAGTGAGTTTTTAAGTGAAGGATCTGAAGTCCCCCACGGAGCCTGCGCCAGGGCGAAAACCAATCAAATCTGATTCAGGAACTACTGATCAAGGTCCTAAAAGAAAAAGCCGCCCATCGTGTTCATTCTTCTCCGGGAAACCGCATACCCTCACCCTCCGTCCCGGCTCTCTCCATGACGAGCTCTCATCCTCGTCACCCAAGCAAACCACTTTCTCGCTCTGAGCCAGAGGCGTCTCTGGGCGCACACTTCCCCAATCTTGCCCTCAGTCCTCTCATCTTCAGAAGCAGAAGACCAGACCAGATCTGTGAGCTGCGCTTCCTCTTCCAGTTCTTGCCGTGGACACAGAGGCGTGCTGTTAAAAACGGCACGGCAAGTGAATGCTGGGACCACGCTGCACGCATGCATGGCTCTGCTTAGCCCTCCTTCCTTTTTCATCTACAAAATAACCAAAAACTTCACCACAACACCAGCCCCCAGAGGAGGGTCTCCAAACAAGCATCCTACCACAGTCACAGAAAGGAACTCTCACAAAGGCCAAGAGCAAGAGGAGGAAAAGAAACTAGGAACAGGAGAATTCAATGTAAAGAGATGATAGAACAAATTGCTGGAAATAAAAAGCAGTGATTCAGAATACAATACACAAAAGAAGCAAAGCAGAAACTGATGAATAAACAGCCTAGAGTATATGCAAATTATGCAAATTACTTTCAACACAACTAGATTTCACTCAGAGCCCTGCAAGAATATTTGCTAACTTCCTTGCCCACCAAGGACATGTGAAAATTATAAATGACCCTAAAACAATTCCAAGCTGCATCTCCCTGAACACAGTTATAAGTTTTAAATTTAAGTAATGAATAAAGCTCAATCAACACAGAAAGGAAGACACTGAAAAGAATGAAAAATGTATCCGTCTACTACTGTAAGAGTAATCAAGAAGGAAAAGAGATGAAAGTAACTTGTTTTAAAAATATTTCAGGGGCCGGAGGGTTAGCTCAGTGGTTCCAGCGCCTCACAGGCGCAAGGTCCTGAGTTTGATCCCCGGTAACCACATATAATGCTGGACGTGGAGACATGCCCACCAACAATCAACACCTCATACTACAATGCCGGACGTGGTGGCTCACGCCTGTCATCCCAGCACTCGGGAGGCAGGGACAGGAGGATTGCTGAGTTCGCGGCGGCTTGCCTGGGCACCATAGTGAGCTCAGGGCCAGCCTGAATACAAAGCGAGACCCTGTCTCAAAAAGCAAAAAAAAAAAAAAAAAAATATTTCGAACTTTTGCCTTAAGTTTTAAGTATCAAAATATTAAAGCTGAAAGTGAGAAGATAAAATTATATTTAAAGCTGAGAAGGTGCAAAAAGAACTTTAGTTTGAATTTTTATTGGGAAGGAAAGATACTGAAACAATGAAAGGAAAAGGGATATTACAAGATTAAGTAAAATGAAAGCTGAACAATTCCAGAATAGGTAATCTTCTGTGTTGGGATAAACAGGGAAGGGATCCATTCTGGCAAAAAAAAAAAAAATAATAAAGAAAAGAAAAAGGGCCAATGCAGCCCACAGACCTGGATGATCACCATAGCAAGTCTTCTAAAAAATGTAAACACAGCTAGAAAAGTGGAAAAGTCAGACACTGTCATCAGTGATTCGATTTCCTGGCATGTGAGTCACAATTACTTTGTTGAAATAAATTTTAAAGTCACAATAGTAATTCCTCATTAGTACATTCTAAATCCATGCCATGATTAATGCACTAGGACACTATTTTTAAAAATATTTTCAAGTTCCCACTACACCTATTTCTCATTACCTGGAAATTAAATATTTTAGTATTAAGATAACATACCACCTTGAATAAGCTACATGATACTGCGTATTAAATTACACCTGGTAACTGGTGCTCTCTTCAAAGATCTCCACACCAACAAATTTTTGGAGACATTTTTCTCACTATTAAAAACAAAAATTACACCATTTCTAAGAATAAAAGCTGAAAGTTAAAAGTAGACTTCAGTGAAGCAGAAGACGTTTTGAAATTTTTGATGACAAAAAAAATCCCAATTTTAATCTCTATTATTAACCTCTATACCAAGATGCCCTTAGTTGTCTAAAAGAACCGCATATGGCTTTGTTCAGCCCTCTAAACTCCCGCGTTCATGTGTATCAAGGCCCAGGCAGTGTGGGGTGAGGCATCAACCCCACAACACCCACACACCTTCCCACAGACACAGGAAAAGCCAAGACCACTCGCCCCAGCGCTCCTCCACCACTGGTTTTGAGTGGTGAACAACACATTAAACGCAGGAAAGTACCGGCACCCAGGCCAAAATTCCACCCTCTCTTGCAAGTGGACTTTCCAGGACTGGCCGCGAGGCTATGTGTGTCTTTCAGGAGTGTGCAGGTAGAACAGCGCAGCAGCCACTCTCAGCAAGGACCTGTGATTCCCAGAGAAGTCCGAGCTCCGTTCCCCAGGAAGACTGTCCCCTCCACCAGAGGGGAAAGGAGCAGGAATTGCTCTATACCCTAGGGGCGTGGGGTGGGCTAGAAAATGCTACACCCATGGGCATGGCTTAACACTTTTGGGGAGTCTCACAATCCTTTTGCAAATTCACAACTTTCAACCTCTTGACCCAGAAACAAACACAAATTTTGCCTTACACTTCCCAGGATTTCAGGTGGTATTTCCCACATGCAGCTGTGAACCCCAGACCCTCAGGCAGAAGGAGAAGTTCCACTGAGCAGCGCCCCCTTTCCTGGATTCCTTACGCACTTTTGATCCTGGCCACCAAGCATGTTTTCAAGAAACCAGTTAAAGACAAGCAGCAGACACAGCAGGAGTCAAACACTGGCAGCAGGGTGAGCAGGAGAGAAAACACAGGAGACCTCCTAGCAGGAGTGGGCACTGAGAGAACATCCAGAAAAATCAACTCATCTGGCCAAATACAGAATCTCTTCAAATGAGCCCCTAAATTATCTGTGAGCTAACCTGGGGGGCTTGCCTGAGACACCATCCAAGTGCAGCTCTGGAATGAGCTGATTAGTAAATAACACTGCAGTGAGATTTAGAAAATAGCTTGCCCGTGTGGTTTATGTCCTACTTCCTTGCGAAACATAATAAACTTGCTAAAAAAGAATCAGAGTAACCTGCACTGCTAGGAAACAAGCCATCCTTCATGGTCTTCAAACGGCCACAGCCCAAATACACAATTCAGCTGCAGGAGATGAACTAGGACTTGTATTCATAACTACATTCCTCCAAATGCATTAAAAATGACTTCATGGAATACCTAAAACATCTACAGTCTTATTATGTTGCATATTTCTCCACTTGCAAACACTCTATCAGTATGGAAAGGTGTTGGCTCTAATAACTAAAAACAGATTTTAAAAAGTGTTATATTATTTAAATTGACACTCCAACTACTGAGCTGCAGGTTTTGTTTTTGTTTTTGAGATAGGGTCTCATTTTATAGTTCAGGCTGGCCCTCAGCTCACTATGTAGCCCAGGCAAGCCTCGAACCCAGCAATTCTCCTGCCTCTGCCTCCCAGGTGCAGGCATGACAGGCCTGAGCCACCACACCTTGTACTGTTATATGTAGTACTGATTGCTGGTGGGTGGGGGTCACCACACCCTGTATTGTTGTATGTAGTTACCAGGGATGGAACCAGGGACCTTGCGCTTGCTGGGCAGGCGCCAGAACCACTGAGCTAAATCTCCAGCCCTAAACTTCAAGTTTTTATGACAAACAGTACTGTTTCTCTAGTCCATGAGAAAACATTACAGAGCAGAGATATGACCCCATGACCCATATGTTCTATTGATGCAAAGAAATGAAAAGGGTCAGGAAGTTCAAAACCTAAGATACAAATTCAAGAGTTGACACCTGAAAGTTAGACTAAGCTCCTGATGTCTCCAGCTGATGAGAGTTGAAGAAGAATGCAATAATTAAAGGAAACAAAAGCAGAGAGAGGAAAGAAATTAAGTTACTAATACAAATCACAAACCAGAATAGCTATTCCAGGAAAAAACAAAACAAAAACCCTGAGGCTTGCTGTCATTACAAGTCACACTGCTCAGCTTGGCTTGCCAAGGAAGCGCAGCAGGATCATGGGGAAGCTCCCACTCAAGCACCGGAGAGAGACTTGGCCCTGAGACCCACCACAGTACCCGTGCCTCCCTGGCCAGCCCAGCTGCCCCTGAGGAATGTGACAGAGTTGTTCCCTAAAATACATTTTTTTACCTTTCTTTCAGCTGCAAGTCTACAACAGGACACAAAAGAAACACCTGTGCCATAAAAACGCTTCCTCTAAGAAGCGTTCCTTCCCACCATGGCCCGTTTGCCCAGAAGCTTGGGCTGAGAACCGCATCCACTAGAAAACTTGCCAGGTAGCGATGATATGAGTTCAAGTTCAGACATCTAAGTGGCGATCCAGGGCAGCAGAAGCAGCAGGTAGGAGAAGCATGGTGCAGTGGGGCAAAGGCAAAACACACCCCACTTCGCCCTCTGCAGGGTCTGAGGCAGGCTGGTCTCTGACCCAGACAGCACACCGGTAGCCACAGACCACATCAACTCATTCCTGAACCTCTAGTGGTGTAAATTTAAAGAAGAAAAAGGAGAGGACGCTATTTAAAAATCACGATATTTCATGCAAAAGCTACTGAAATCTTTAAATACAGAAAACCCAAGGGGACGCTTGGCAACATCAATTCTCTGTGTCCCGAAAGTCAACATATGGCCAGCTTCACTCACTTAAATTACCTGTGGGAGTTGGAGACCTCCTACTCTCATAACCCATTAGATGAATAATTACATCACCCTTCAGTATTCAATAAATGCGAATATCGAACCCAGTGTAAAGCATTATGCTAATGAGTTATGACACAGTATTATAATAAAGAGTCTTGACGGTGCATTAGACACACTAGTTTGACTTTCCAGGGAATTAAAACATCTGTCAAGTTGGCTGTCCAAGACCCTTTCTCTACATGGGAAGGCCAACGTCATATATATGTACCTAAAACTCGAAAGTATGGAAAAATTTTTATTCAAGATCCTCTCTGGCTTCCACCCGCCCCCCAGGCCCCTAAAGAAGCTGAACAATTCCGATCTACGCTGTAGGCGCTGATTTTTCGTGATTAAGAAGCAAAGACCAGAGAGTCAGGCGGGGGAGGGGAAAGCGGCGCGCGTGGGTCATACGGCGGCCGAAGTCTACCCGCAGGTGGGACGCTCTGCGAGCGGAGTCGCGGGCTGCTTCCCTGCGGCGGTGACAGGGGCGACCGCACTTCCTCCCCGGCAGGCTAGAGGCGAGCGCCACGGGAAGTTCGTAAGAAAACACGACTCTTCTCGGGTCTGTTTCCCAAGTTTCTGGAGCTTTTCCTAACTTCAGAGACATGGGGAGGGCAGCGCCGGGAGAGGGAGGCGTGGGGACCAGAGGGTGACAGGGCTCTCGGGAAACGCGTCCTCGAAATGCTCCCGTCGCCGACGACCTCGTTCGGAGCCGAGGCCGCCGAGGGACCCAGCCTGGCCCCGGGAGGGGACCCGAGCCCGCCGCCGCCCAGCCCGCGCCCGCTCACTCACTGCTCGGCCGGGCCCCGCATCGAGGGTCGGGGCTGCCCGCCGGCCGCAGCCCTCCCGCCCTCGGCGCCCGCCTCCCGCGCCGGCGTCTGGGCGCAACTCGCGCCCGGCCACGCTCCGGGCTGGGGCATGGTGCCCCGACTCATGCGGGCACCCGCCCGCAGCAGAGGCTCCGCCGCCCGGCGCTCTCCGAAGTCCACCCGACGCTTCCGCGCGCGTCAGCACGGCCCGCCCCTCGGCCTTTGACCCGCGGCGGCGAGGGGGCGGGAGCGGAGGCGGGGCTCTTCCCAGTGTGCGCCTGCGCGGGTTGAGCCGCCGAAGCCTGCCGCAGTCCGGGCGCGCCGCACCCCTATTGCGCATGCTCCGTTCCCTCCCGCCGCGCCTTCACCTCCGTTCTTTTTGCGGAGGCGCGGGCGCGCGCAGAGCAGACACCCGGAGTGGCCAGGGTGCCGGACTTGGGAGTGTAGACCGCCGACGTCTTCTGGCACCTTGCGGTGTCTGTCTTGGCTGGTGAGGGAGGCTGCGGGTCTCCGTGAAACCACAAGAATGACCCTGCAGTCCGGTTCCCCCGCTGCAGCTAGGGCCACAGCTTTGGGGTCACCTTGTCCCTCCGGCTTGGGAAGGACGGACTGGTTCCACTGGATTGTGTTGAGCAAGCTCAGGCAGCAGCGTGGGTTCTTGGATCGCATTCTGTCTTGTCGAAATTTTCGTTGAAGTGGCATCAGAGCGAAGGGCAGATAGCAGGACCTCGAAGATCCGAGAGTAAAATGTTTGCCCCTCGGAAGGAGCTAGAGCAGCACCCTCTACGGATGAGCGCCAGGCGCGGGCGATACTGTAGCCAAGGCTGGGTCAGCGCGGGGAGGAACAGCCTTGCAAGGGCCGCCGAGAGACCGCGACAGGTTCAGCGTGGAGCAGGTGGTAGCAGCCCGGTGGCTATGGGGAGCGGAGCTGGAAGAAGGCTGCTGGAGATCAGGCCACGAAAGCCTTGTTAGGTTAGCTAAGGAGCTTGAGTTTGATCACTGAGCCATCTGGGAGAGTGCCCTCTCCATACACTCTCACACACACACACACACACACACACACACACACACACACACAACATACTGGTGACTGGAGGTCCAACCCAGGGTCCTCTACACTGAGCTACATCCCCAAGGTTTTCTTTTGTTTCTCTTTTTAATTCTGAGACAAACTGCAAATTTCACCAGGCAGAACTCGAACTTGGTGTCTTCCTCAGTTTCTCTCCGTGATTATGGGCGTGCCCCACGCCCCCAGGAAGAGATCATTTTGAAAGACCTCTTTGTCCGAAGTTACAGATTGGAAAAGGGCCAGACAGGGAGACCGATTTAGGGAGATGGGGAAAGAATGTTTACATTTTGAGGCACAGAACTCTGGGGTTCTGTCAGTCCTTTATTTTTATTTGATAGAAGTGGTATAAACAAATGCCAAAATATTCAGAGCACTCCAAAGAATGTGCTGAGTGTATTTCTTTTTTTTTTTTTTCTTTTTCTTTTT
>PVIC010004362.1:0-63016 GCA_004025085.1 Thryonomys swinderianus | reverse complement strand
AGAAATATTCCACTCTATAAAAGCTGTCCTACTTTCTAGAACTCATTTGCATCTACAGGTGTTCATGCCAAAGAGAAGATCCGGAAATTGTCTATCTGTGATCTATTGATTTCACTTATTAGTATATCCTCCAGATGTCTCCATTTGCACCTAAATGGATTGATCTTGTCATTCTTTATGGCAGAGTAATACTCCATTTAAGATGGTGGTATCTTATAAACAGTGTCATGCGCACTGTATGTCCAACAAATTTAACACAGAAGACTGCTCATAGAACTCAGAAAACAAGGGATTTATGAGGCTTTGTAACAATTAGATAATTCATAGATGTGTTATTATTGTTTTTATTAACTAAAAGCTTCACTTTGTGGGGATTTTAAATACTGTCATGCAGTACAATGTCCAAAAATAACACTGAAATTTTACCATATTTAGATGTTGAGCAATCATCCTCTGGACGAAGGTTATTTTTTTTTCTTGCTTTGGCTAATTTAATTAGCTATTTAACTATGGCGTGTGGTTTTTCTCAGTCCATTTTAATATTGTGTATTTTAAAATAAGAAGATGGTATTGTTCCATTGCAAATCAGATAAACATCTGTAAAGTGAAAAATTACTCCGATCACTGTTCAAAATTCTAAAATTAATCCATTGTCCTTTTCTCGGCATTGCCCTTTCCTTTTCCTAACAGGGAGTTACCTTCTTCTTGGGAAGTAACCTGCTCTGTCCTCAGCACGAGTGGGTCCTACCAGCTGTTTGGGTTCTTCCTTCCCAAGATCAAGTCAGTGAAGACCATTAATCACCTACAAGGCAGAACCACTGGACAGTTTTCTCCCATCTCAGATAGTGGCCGGTAGAGCACCCCCCCAAACCTCAGTATGGTGAAGGAGATGGAGGTGGAACTAATGCAGGATCCCACAGAAATTCCTCCCCTTTTTTCTGGGTATTCGTTTTCTAAGAGCTATTTCAATTACATCACAATTACATCAAAAACACAAGCAGAACTAAAACAGCTCTTACTACTTTTCACCTGTTTAAATCTCACTTTAGGTGCCACTTCCTTCTGGGAGATTCTGCTGACTTTGCCTTTGAGGGTCTTATATTTATGTCATGGCAGCACAGAACTTATCACATTGAACGCAGTATTCATAGCTGTTTTCTCCCCAACAAATTATTTAACAATTGGTTATTGTAGGAATAAATATTATTTCTTGTTCCTTAGCAATATGAGTCTTCAATAAGTTCTTGTGCACACAAATAATCGATCATCATGTAAGACATTCACAAATAACTCTGAGGTGTCCTCCAATGTTTTATTTCATATGGTGTTCTTTCCCCAGGTAGAAACTGAAGAAGATGATTTAGAAACAGATTTCTACAAGGACTTAACTTCTTTTGAAAAGAATAAAAATCAAAAGACTTCAGGATGGGGTACAAAGCAAAATGACTTTCATGTACCAATTTTTTATTCCTCAAAGAGTAGTGAAAACTTTAAACATAACTCGGCCTTCAAAGAAGCCATTCAAGCCTCCCACAAGAAGGTAATGAAGACCGTTCTCAGTCTTTTCATTCTTTCTTGAAATTTACCACCAGTTGAAGCAATCATGCATTTTGAAAAGTTTTAATATCATGTCACTAATATCTTAACACACACCTAAATGTTACTCTTTTTATTTAAAAGTTATATAAGTGAGAATATATGTAATAACATTCTTTTCTGCAATTGTTTTTCTTACATTCTCTTTATTTTCATGTTCTTATACTGCAATAGGTGTGTTTCCTATAAGACACATATAATAGAACATCATATTTTATAAAAAGCTGACAGTCTCTGACCATTACTAGTGAAATTCAGCCAGTACATGCTTAGTATACTCATTCAAACACTTCTATCCATCTTTTATTTTTCTTACTCATTGTACAGTATTGTTTATCTTTTATTTTCTTATTTTTCCTAGTTTTACATGTTTCTATTTTTCTCTTTTGTCCCTTTGGAAGCCCTTCTGTACTTTTAATACTGTACACTGTTACTCTTCTCTAAGTAATAAGCATAATTAAAATGTACCTTTTCTTTTATATAACACTCTTTCCTATGGAACATATCTGCTTCTCTATTGATAGGACCACAAGTTTTAGTGAGATAATAAGAAACTTTATCTATTCATGAGAATTATTTTAAATTTTTATATTATGCGATAGTTTATATTTTGTTCTGGCTCTTATCATACATATTTAAAGATTCTTCATATAACATTTATAATTCCCATGCTCATAGCCTGTTTTACATTAGTTTTATGTTATGTATGTGTCACCATTTTCTTTCTTCCCATGTTTACTTTTTTGATATTTCTATTTTTATTCAACTGTCATTTTTCTAGTGTATTCCTCAGGGAAGATACATGCAAGACAAATTTCTGAAATCTTCATATGTTTAGACATGCTTTTCACTGCTAATAAAGATAAAGAATATCCTGACTGTATTATAGCCCCAGTTCCTTCACAATAGATAGAATTCTTCTGTCTTCTAATTTCCACTTGAGGAAAAGTCACATATAAACTTTTTTTAAAAAACTTTAATCTTCTCTGTATGGAAATGTACACAAATTTTTAAAATATATATTTAGCATTTAGTATTCTTAATATAGGATTTTTCTCATTTGACTTGCCAGAAATGTGTGAAGTCATACCTTCCTCTAGTAATATTTCTCCTTTCCCTTTTTCTTCTATTGTTTGTCTGTTATTTCTCTTGGATGTGTTTTCCAACTTTAAAATAACTTAAAGAACAAATTTCTATTGGAAATTCTTAGGCATTTGTGAAAGTCTTTTAAAACAGCAACTGCTTTTAACAGAAACATCACTTTAAGGGTCTTTGTTTCTTCCAGGGGATGAAAAAGGATAATGACTCAGATTTAAAACTTTAGAGGAGGAAGTAGAATGAAGAGACAGAAGTCTCAATACTGGAGCCAAAGAATTAGTTTATAAATGCCCCCAAACATGTATGAAAACCTGATTTGTAAGTAAGGAGCTGTTGTTTATTCCCTAACAGTCTGTTTTAAAGGGAAAACCTTTAGGATTGATCAAAGTATCAAATGAGAACATATGAACTTACTTTTATTCAACAATGTTTGACTTACAAAACTCTCAGTCTCCTATGACTCAACCTAATAGTATGATTGTTCGTTTTATAAAACCTGAATGGAATAAGGAAATCTCAGTCTCAGTAGAAAATGCTTACTGCATGTTCCCTTTGTCTATTCTTCAATTAGTGAAAACAATAAGCCACCATCTTGAATCCAAGCTAATAGTGTTCAATAGAGTGAAATGTTTTATTTTGTCAAATCCAGGTTTGACTACCCATTTGTTAGGCAAATAGTCTGCATAAGAACAAAATACCAGTGCTGTAAGATTCAATGATTTCTAAACTTATTTTACAAAACTGAAAACATACCATTAAAATACAACATGGCTGCAGAAATTGATGAAATGGATTATACCTACTGTACTATGATGATTTAGTCTAAAATCACCAGTCTCACCAATCATATGCCAAAAATACCATGTGTGCTTGTACCTATTGAGCTCATTTGCCAAAGTTTTAACTTGTATTTCTCATAAGTGAGTTTTCAACAAACCTGGAAATGTTGAATCTTCTAAGTCAAGCATTACAGATATTCAGGAAGTGTGTGTGCTCCTCACTGAAAGCAGACTTTAAGTTTCAAAAGCTGTATTTCTATGGCAAAATACAAGGGTTCAAGTTAAAGACAGAATTACGGGGCACTTACTAAAATGTAGGCTGAACAAAAGCACAAACGCTGTTTTTGTCTTGTTCATTTCTGTATCTATAGTATCGGATACAGCCTAGTAATGAATGAACAGAAAGCAGTAAGGTAAGAGGGGGAAGGTTGGGAGGTGGAGAAGGCAGAAGGAGAAGAAGAGGAAGAAAGGAGAGGGGAAACAGAGGAGAGAGGACGGGAGGAGAAGAGAACAGAGGGGAAGAGAGGAAGAATGATGAATGATGAGTCTTTTTTGATCCTCGCGATTTTTTTCTTGTGTTAGCAGTCATTTCGTTCCGTAATTATAAGGTACAGGAAGACAGCTGTTTAATAATTAGCAGTTACAATAAAGTTATTTTGCTAAAACATAGCCCTCACACTGTTACTATTACTCAAGCACTAAAATTTGTTAAAATTGAAAAATAAGATAAAACACATAAAATGTTTTTAATTGTATACACAGAACATTCATGAACCCCAGGGAAGCATAGAAGAAGCTAAAGAAATGACAGTTGAGGCATAGCATCGACCCTGTAATCCAAAAACTTGATATAAGAAGAAATGATAAAACCAAAAAAAATAGGTTTACAAAGAAACAAACACACCTCATATATTTCTGAAGATAGATGGAAGAGAAAGAATATAAATAATTCTAACCTCACTCCCTAATTTAGAATCACAGCGTTTTGGCATTGAAG
This sequence comes from Thryonomys swinderianus, assembly GCA_004025085.1. Taxonomy (NCBI): domain Eukaryota; kingdom Metazoa; phylum Chordata; class Mammalia; order Rodentia; family Thryonomyidae; genus Thryonomys; species Thryonomys swinderianus. Next base: position 58,546 of record PVIC010004362.1, on the reverse strand, counting down.
GGAGATGTGAAGTGTCACTTGATGAATAGCCCTGGTCTTCTTGCTGAACCACAGGAGCCTACAGAACATAAATGCTATCTCCTGTTGGTGAAAAAGCAACAAATTGAATCTTATTTGCAAGATTTCAAGTTCAATTCTGTTTTTTAAAATTTTTTAAGTATTTTTTAAAACAAATCTTTATTGGTACATTATATATACACATCATGATCACACTCAATATAGAGAATTTGTAGCAGTATATAACATTGAATTTTTATTGGTACACTGTAAATACACATTATGATCACACTCAACATTGAGAATTTGCTTCAGTATATGACATTTTTCCCTTTCCCCTATCCACCCCACAACTCCTTGCCCCTAAATATACAAGCTTTATTTCCCATTTTTATTAACATCATATTTTTCTTCCTCTTGTTACTTACCCCTACACCCCATTTTCCTTTCAATATTTTCTATTTCACAATATCTGCCATATATTCTAGAGCTTATTTACATCTACAGTTTCTCACACCAGAAAAAAGATACAGTATTTACAGAATTGTGACCTATTTATTTCACTTATGAATATGTCCTGAAAGTAGGTCCATTTGAGTATAAATGACTCAAATTAATCATTCTTTAAGGCAGAGTAATGCTCTATTTTATAGAAAAAAACACATCTTCTTTATCCATCTCCAGCTGATGGGCATTTGAGTTGTTTTCAAGATTGAACTATCACAAACTGAGCTGCTATGAACATGGGTGCACATATGCCACTATGATATGATTCTTTAATTCTTTTGTGTATATTCCTAGCAGGGCAATAGCAGGGTCAAAAGGGACCTCTAATTTTAGATCTTTTTTTCATCATTTCCATTACCAAATCATTCCTTAAACACTCAGTAAGAATGCAGTCTCGATAGGTCATTAAGAGAGAAGACTGACTTTTTCTGACTGTTGATCCTTTTTGGTAGAGAATGTATTTCTTGGTCATGCAATCTACATTACTGAGTTAATCTTATGTACTCAGCACTTGGAACATCTTAAGGAAAAGTATCAAATGTAAAAAAAATTACAATTGTGTATGTGAGAATATGCAACAGTTAATAGTATTTTCACACTAAGTAGGATGGAAACTAAGCATAAATTGAACACATTTAAATGCTTAGTACCTCTAGTTTTTATTTATCTTTAATCTCTCTTTTTCTCTCTCCCTTTGTCCCTTCCTCCCATTTTTTCTCTCTCTCCCCTTCCTTCCCCTCTTCTTCTCCTCTTTCTCTCTCTTCTTTATTCTTCCCTCTTTCTCTGTCTCTCCCTTCTTTTTTCCCCTCCCTCCCTCCCTCTCACATTTTGCCTCTTTCATTTAGGATTCTAATTTTGTTAGGATCCATAAAATGATAAAAGTCTTAAACTTCACAATGAAAGCTGAGAATCTGCATCTTTCTGATGTCTTTTTGAAAGCACTTAACCACCTGCCTTTAGACTACAACTTCGCACTGTACAGCCAAATATTTGAGGACTTTGGAACTCACTACTTCACTTCTGGATCTTTGGGTGGAGTGTATGACCTTCTCTACCAGTTTAGCAGTGAAGAGTTAAAGAACTCAGGTATATTTTATTCAGTCTCTGCTTTTTAAATTGGTATAATGGCATGCAATTTTTTTCCTCCTACTCTGTTATTTTAATTATTTTTCTTGGGCTTTAAATTAAATCTGTTTTATTTTCAAAATGGTAATAAGGTACACTCAGAAGCATACACATTCAAATAAAGTGATAATAATATACTCTGGTTTCTCTTCAAATAAAGTTATAATAGAAAAGTAGGATTAAGGTGAAGAAAAAGTAAGTACGTTTCATCTCTGTGATTGGGCATCATATTCATCTATGAGTTTATCAGCATATGGGGACATAATAAGTTTATACTCTTAAAAAAAGCAGATGCATGCAAATACCCCAGAAAAAAACAAAGGTTTCCTAGAACTAAATTCTCAAAGATAATTTACTTATGGCACTTTCATATGAGATGGTTTTATAGAGCAATCATCTTTAGTAAATTGAATAGCAATGATTTTCTTTCAGTGACTTTAGGAAAAGCCAAAGGCATAAGATAAAACAACACAGGGAATTGACAAGGGGTTAAGGTAATGTGAACCAGGTAAGTTCTACTGGTTTTAAAACATGAAGATTAACATGAAGCACTTTTTGTTTTAGAAAAATTACAACTTTATATCTTGAAGTATAGAACAAATTATATTTCTTTTGCTTGAGTATGAACTAGCAAACCAAATACCTTCTGTCCTAAGTATTTATCTAAAGTTGTTAATATTAAAATCATGGTATTTTAAGCACTCTTGGATAAACTTGCTTTCTGGCTCCTTTATGAACAGAATTAATATTTGGGAATCATCTATAGGTTTGTCTCTTAAAAGTAAGTTGGGAAACTGAATAATAACCACAATCAAACTCATCAACTTTGCCAATCAAATCAGAATTATTCATCATTAAACTTTTATACATATGTGAATAGGAATTTATTTAAAAGCACAACTTCAGGCCAGCCTTGGAGCCAACTGAGTTTCAGTCCTTCTGTTCTCACAGCTCACTGTGGCAAACATGAATGTTTCCTGTAGCCACTGTGAGTCCTTCTAGATCTTAAGAAATCACATTGTCCTTGTGATCTCCACCCCAAGAAAGTGGATGGATGAACACCTTTCAGAAGTATTTTCAGTAAGAAAGTCTTAAGGGTATTTTTTTACCTGACATGTTTACTAAAATCCAAAAGATTTATGCCCTAATAGGCTTTCACACTGCCTGAACCTTATATTCTATTTATTGTTTCTACTAGAGCAATGTTTGCATGATGAATGGCATGTCTTCTTCCACTGAAAATAGCACTGATACTAGCACGGAGCGAAAACAGTTGGGGGAAAACCTTCCTCTTAATTGGTTTCATCTTAACCTTCAGATGAAATTATTCTGGTCACTGTTGATGTAACCCAGACAATACTTTCTCACTTGATAAGAAATTATTTAATATGCATTTAGCGAAAACCTTTAAATATTTATGTATCAGGACAGTTAAATAACTGTGTGAATCTTTAATCAACTATCTAATGTTTCAATAGTTGAATCACAAGAAGGAAAATAAAGAGATGGACAATATGTTTCTATAAAAATGTTCTCACCTTCTATCTCTTTCCCTATAAAAGTAAAGATTTCTGGATGTGGAGGCTCATGCCTGTAATCCCAACACTTGAGAGTCAGAGATAGGAGAACTGCCATGAGTTCTAGGCTAGCCTGGGCTACATGAGTTCATGGCCAGCCTGAACTACAAAGTGAGACCCTGTCTCAAAAAACTAAAAAACTAAAAAAAAAAGAAAAAAAAAAGTAAAGATTGAAAATGTATATATAAATATACTTGAAAATAGTATCAAATTGATGAGTAATTCATGGTGTTAGATGACAGACAGATGAAACATAAAAGAAAGGGAACATAAGACATGATAAAAAATTCTGAAATATACATACATTATATACATATACTGCATATACACACTATGAATGCACATTATATGTAGTATTTAAATGTATATATATGCAAATTTTTAATGTATATATGTACAACCTATTTCATGAGATAGTCAATAATCTTATGTATATTCTTATGTTCAGTAAGAATATATATTCTCTGAATCACAGTAATAATATTATGCATTGGTTATTAAAATAGCTTTAATTATTGAAATGAATCATCTTCAGACAGAAACAAATCATAATAGAATGGAATCCTCCAACGAGTTACTTTTCCTGTTTGGTTCATTCTCTAGATGCACATATATTTTGGGCTCTTTTTTTTTCTCACATTATTCTCTCTTTCTTAGACATAAGATAAAACTAGCATAAATATTTTCTTTTTATTATGTTTTGTGTAATGAGTTACATACCTTGTCATCACTTTTTAAAAAAATAATTTGAGTGTTTCATAGTAGTTTCCTTCAAGAAAAACAGAACAAAAATTAAATTCTTTTCTCTTGCATGTCTTTATTTCTTCCTGTATTGTTCAGTGTCCCACGATAAGTTTAAAACCTTGAATAAAACTGACATTACTTCAATGTTCAAGGTAAAAGGAATGTCAAAAGTATAGTGAAAACATTCAACAGTTAAAATAAGCATAGTTATTTTAACTTCTTTTGTTGAGAAGTTCTCTTCTGCTCTGAATCTGCAGTGAAAATGTTCACTGCATCATTTATTGGGATGACGTTGTTCCTGGCACTGTTGACCTGTTCAGTCAGAGGAGCAGCAGACCGTACTGAAGCCCTCATCCTACCACAGAGGGACACTTGGGTTTAAGTGGTCGCTTGCCACGGCTTCAAGCAGCTCCTCCCTCAGTTAATGAGAGGCCAGGCAGCAAGTGACAGGACGTACCAAGGGAAGAAAGGCTTTCCCCAAAATTCACTCAGGAAACCATGATATCTTTTTTTTTTTTTTTTGAGACAGGGTCTCACTTTGCTGTTCAGGCTGGCCCTGAGCTCACTATGGTGCCCAGGCAAGCCTCGAACTCAGCAATCCTCCTGCCTCTCTCCCGAGTGCTGGGATGACAGGCGTGAGCCACCACACCTGGCTGGAAACCATGATATCTTAATCACTGGACGGCCAGCACCAGTAGATATCTGTCAGATTTTTAAAGGTCCATATATGGCCATCAAAAAATGAATTCATCATGCAATAGCTCATTGGCCACATAAAATTTAATTTTCACTTATAGTTAATAAAACCTAATGAAAAAAATCAGAAAAGGAAATATGCACTATAAATGCATTAAATTCATATCATGGCCTGAAAATTTGACTGACCCATTTATAAAAACAATGCTGTCACAAGAAAATTAAGTATATTTATCCAGCCCTACAAAAAGTCATCTTTTTGTTAGAATAGAAGCTACAAGGTAAACATGAGGGCTTCAAACCAATTATATTTTTATCCTTAATAATACATCTCTTCAGATGTGGCAAAATCTCTGAAAAATGCAGAAGGCATATCCAGTTCTTGTTTATGCCCCCATTTCTCAGTACTCTGGTCTCCACTTCAGCCTCACACCTGAGAATTACTTTGTCCTGCCTATTGCGACCTGTAACTTAAATACCACTGTATAGGGTGGGGATTTAGTTCAGTGGTTCCAGCCTCTTCATGGCAACTGCAAGGTCCCAAGTTCTGTCCCCAGTACCACCCACCACAACGCCAGGCGTGGTGGCTCACACCTGTAATCCCAGCATTTGGGAAGCAGAGGCAGGAGGATTGCTGTGAGTTTGCAGCTTCCCTGGGCTACATATAGAGTTCAGGGCCAGCCTGAGCTACAAAACAAGATCCTGTCTCAAAAAAGTAAAAAGGAAAACAAATTCCACTGTGTAATAAGGTAGGTTGCTTTAAGGTTCATGAATCCTGTTGCAAACAATATATACCTCACGTGCTTTTATAATTCAAAATAACTATCCATTAAGTATCAAAAGACCTGGACTTTAATTTTAAAGTTTTTGGCAGTGAGTCAGGTGGCTTGGAGAGCTGTCCATAAGGAGCACACATGTGTTCCTGTCAAATTGCCCCATATGGGCAGTACCAGCTCAGCCTACCAGTGTACTAGATCTGATTCCCTAGGCTGCATTTCACCCTCAGAATCTGAGGTCACTGAGATGACTCCAGGCGTTGTGTGCCTGGAATGACTCACATGTCAAAATCTTCAACTAGTGATGAGTGAAAATTTGGCAAAGACAAGAACAGTGAGGACCCAAGTTTCATAAAGGCATGGGCTGAGCCTCAGAGCACCTGGATTTTGACAAGACAGGAATCATCCAGCAGAAGCTGGCACTGGGCACTCAGAAGTTGTCAACCCCAGCTGCCCCAGGGCTGGGGAAGCAGAGGTACCAGCCTGCCCCAGGCAGCAGAGAGTCAGAGTCAACACAGGTTTGAATTCATGTTCAGAGACAGAACAACAAAGAGGCTGGAAGATTGACAAGTCAGGGCGTAGGGATTTTTCTAGGATTAGCAATTGGTATTTGTGAGTTATGTGAGAATTACACGTGGCATAATAACATATATCTTTACCTCAGAATTTCTGAGATTAAAATAGAGTTTGGAGTTAAGAGCAGAGGGAGCAGCTGAGTCCAGGAAAGGAGACAGAGAAATGATAGGAAATAGTGTTCCCCAGGGAAGGAGAGAGGAAGCCACCTTTCAAGTGCTGATAAAGCAGGCTTAGGTCTCACAGGATTAGCTGTGACCCTCCCAGGAGGAGGCAGGAGAGGCTGAAACCATTCCCAGGTGATAGATCTCAGAGCGGCAGCCTAGGATCCGTGTTGAGGGGACAATGGCAAGGACTTAGGGGCATCTTCTGCTCAGATCTCTCCAGCCTGAATCTGTAGGGAAAGCTGTCTACGGAGACTGAGAGGGACGGTGGCTAACAGAGTTTAGCTCCAAAAGGGAGGTGGGCCTCGTGTTCCTCTTCTCTGAGTTCTGAATGCTGCGCTTTCAGTGGGTTTTGTTTGCCTTATATTCCTTAGGTTTCTCTGAGGAAGAAACTCAAAATTGCATCCGTATTGAAACAAGGAAACGCTATTTCTTATTTTTTAAGAAAACAGTAGTGGAAGAGCGCTGCACTACTAAGAAGAAGTCAGAGAAGTATGAAGGTAATGGTACTTGCTTATCCAGCATGTCCCAAAGTTATCTGTGATTCAGGAACCAAACTGCATGTGACTGCGCTATTTTTAACATTTTATTTATTTCATTTATCTGCCTACAAGCCCTGTGTATGGCATGAGGAAAGTGCAAATAGAACATCACTAGTGCTAAATAAAAATAGAATCTAAATACAAATAGAATTGCTAAGATTTTTCTCTATAGCATTCTTAGGCTGTTCAACTTAATGAACAACTTACTGATTGTTTTTCCCATAGGCAGAACATAATGTTAGACATAACACAGTAAACGAGTCCAAACTAGACTTTTCCCATTTTGGAATTTACTATATTTAAAAACAGACTGATAGGGGTTGAGGAAAGTACAATGGACAGAACAAAATGATAGCTAGAAATCCTGAGATCAAAATACACCAGATTTTGTCAAAAGAACTATCTAAGGACTGTGTATGGAAGACAAAAGAAGATTTTGCCAAACAGGAAACAAGAAAGAAAATCTGCTGGGCGTGGTGGCTCACGCTTGTAATCCCAGCACTCGGGAGGCAGAGACAGAAGGATTGCTGAGTTCGAGGCTTGCCTGGGCTACATAGTGAGCTCAGGGCCAGCCTAAACCACAAAGCGAGACCCTGTCTCAAAAAAAAAAAAAAAAATCTAGGCCAAATTGCCAAACAAAAGACATAACTCAGATTCTGCAGCATAATCTTATTCCTTCCCTGAGTTTCAGCCACTGCCTTTGAATTTCACTCTTATCTGTCTCCACAATTAGATATCTCTTCTGAGCTCTGGCCACCAACTGCACACTAAACATCTCTACCTGAATGTTTATGAGAACCACCACTTTACACTCTCTCTCCCTGCAAAAGTGGTTCTAACCTCCACATAACAGCGCAGCCTTTACTTTATACCCCAATAGTCCTGTTGTGAAGATTAAAGAATGAGATGTTTATGAGACTAGCATAGTAAGAAACCACTCTTGGCTCTTTTTACCTTCCCTCTCCTATAACTGTCCCAATACGATGACATTGCCGTAAGCTAAGTCAACACAACCAGTAACCAGGGTATGGTGTGGGCTTAGATTCTTTCTACCCTCCCTACCCAAGATGCAATCATGTGCGATCTACTGCACTTCCCAAATATCTCTCCAAGTTGTATCCACCTCTTTATTTCTATGCATCGACCCTGCAGTATCATTTCCACTCTGGACTGTCAGAAGCGCCTCACTTGTCTCATTGTTTTTAGTCTTGTTTTCATCCAGGCCAACTTGACACATTTCCGTGAAAGGGATTTCTCTCCATGATAAGACTGATTTATGAATGCCTCACACTTGGAACATGTTACGGTTCCAAATAGTCTTAGATACAAGCACTTGATTCTCTCTTTCTCTCTCTCATAACTAGATTTTATGTCATCTCCTACACGTCATGTTCTCACATAACTTCTTAGTGGATATGAACTGCATTCATTCTCTTCCTGATTGTTATTCATTCTGCTAAAAACAAAAGGCAGTGGTATCACAGCACTGGCCGGATTTGAAGCTGGTAGTCTCCTGAACAAGACAGTTGGGGAACGAATGAAGTATGTTTAGTACATTTTCCTTGCTTATGCATCTGTTGTTGGACAGATACACTATTTTTAAAATTATAAATTATGCAGCTATAAACATAGCCATTAATGCATCCCTGCAAAATGATGACAAATTCTTTGGAAAAGAAGGGAAATAGCTGGATCAAATGGAATTTATATTTCTAATTTTTAAAGAATCTTACCGATGTCTTTTGTTCATTGCAAAGAAAATTTTGTCTTTGATTTGTTTGTTTCTTCTTTGCAGTAATAATTTTTTGGCTTATAACTTGGACTCTGAGTAACATTTTGGCCATTCTTTTAAGATTGTGCCACATAGTATATAAACCATTATTGTCTTCTCCTTAGTCTGTTGTGAAATTTTGGTTTTTTTGTAGGAGTGTTTTAACATTTTCTTTTCTACTTATATTACATTAAAATATATATAGTATTTACCATAATACTAAATAGTTAATTTTAAATATAGTGTTAGAGCCTACATACTGGCCAAGAGATAGATGTCAACATTGAACACAAGAAAAATGAGAAGAACTAGCTTGACAAGTACTTTCATATTAACAGAAAAAAAGAAAGAAGATAAAAAGAATATAGCATTCCAGACAGTTTAAGATTATAAGTAAAAATGGATGCAGATAACAGCTTATCATGCAGTGGAAATTTTCATAATACTGTAACTTCAATGAATCAAAAGTGCAAACATAAAAAGATTAAATGAAAGGGATAAATAAAAGGGATATCTCAAATACAAAGTATAAAAATGGTGATAATACCATTGTAATTATAAATAAATTAGACATTGCAAAAATAAAACAAATAGCCTAAAAAGTTAAATTAATAAAGTTAATTAATATAAGAAAGATGTAAAGAAATCACAGTAAGTACAGAGGAAAATATCAATGTTATTAAAGAAACTAATGGAAGTAGAGGCAAAAATTTAAAAATAAGAACTATAGATCTTAATAAATGAAACAAAATCTGTACTTTAAAAAACACTGTATAAAAAGATGTTTCTAAAATAAGTTAAGAAACACACACACACACACACACCATAAATATTCAAATACACAACTCCTACACAAATTCTAGTTCAATTGTGGAAACCAAAAAAAATTTTAAATGAATCCTACAAGTATCTTGACTGGAAAACAAAAGTACATTACAAAACAAAAGCAACAAAATCTGGCATATCTTCCATATCATATATGTCAGCATATCTCACAAATCCTCATTTTTTTCTAAGTGGAAAGAGAAACATAAAATTTCCAAGGTAAGGTAAGTCATTCTGGGTTTCAGTTTTCAATTTTCAGGCAAATTAAGATCTCGCCTTGCTCTTCGCTGCTTTCTATAAGCTGTGTGTGAAATGTACATGAGTAGATAGATACATGTATGCATATGTGTGCGTGTATAAACATGTGTTACAGGAAGAGTGAGGTCCACTCAATCATAAAAGGAAGAACCAGACCTTTGCTAACAAGTTCCTTTTTCCCCTTGCTGGTCTCAGCTAGTATGTCATTTGCCTGCTCTTGTTCTCATAATTGTGCACCAGCACCCACTACCAGTGTAGTTATTTCTGCTTAGCCTTTGATTATTCAGTCTACTACCTTTGGGCCTCGCTCATCACTAACCGCAGGCCCTTTTGTGTCTGGACAGTACCCATAATCCTCACTCAAGATTTACACACCTTCTCCTGTTTGCAAACGATTGTTTTCCTGTATTGTTTTCAGTGGAGCATGAGGACCATTAATTAAGCACTCAAAGAAACACTTGGTTAGGTGCCATTATTGGATCTAAAGTACTCTACACAAGCCATTCACATTCCGCTATTAGAGAAGACTTAAATACAACTGTATGTGAGCTTCTATCAGATTTCTCTTGTACAAAATCCTTCCAAGCCTTTGCTCAAAGTAGCAGAATCCTATATCTGCAGGAAGGAATACATCAAGTCTAAATTTTTGTTACCACATTTCAGATAGTGTTCATTCTCCCCACTGCCCAATTATCTTTCCTCTTTTGAGAAGAAAAAGGTTTTTTATGCCATTATACCATTTTTATCATTTTTTAATTGATATTATAAATTCCATGTTCTGAGTCTTAGATTTGGCGCTTGACATTTAAATTTAAGCAATAGGGCCAGAGGGTTAGCTCAGTGGTTCCGGCACCTGACTCGCAAGCGCAAGGTCCTGAGTTCGATCCCCAGTAACCACATATAATGCTGGGCGTAGAGACTCATACCCACCAGCAATCAATACCACATACCACAGTGCCGGGAGTGGTGGCTCACGCCTGTAATCCCAGCACTCGGGAGGCAGAGACAGGAGGATTGCTGAGTTCGCGACGGCTTGCCTGGGCTACATAGTGAGCTCAGGGCCAACCTAAACTACAAAGCAAGATCCTGTCTCAAAAAAAAAAAAAATTAAGCAATAAAAACTCAAAAATTAATTTTCTCTCTCAAGAGTCTGGCCCTTGACATTGATGACCAGATCTGTTATTTTTACTCAATTTACAAAAGTATACTTCGGAGCTCAAAAGAGAAAGTTTGCCTCTGTCACTAAGTCTTTTCTAACCTGCACTGTACATTAAAAAAGCCCTAAATTCTGGTGAGGAATTGTAAGCATAAGTTTTTTTAAAGTATGGAAAAATTAATATAAAGGCATTAATCTAATAGATACAGAACTCAGGAATGAAGAAACACTGCCAAAGAGAAGTCAATGAAAACTTAAATCACTTAATATATAAAACTAACAATCAGAAATAAGGATTGTATTTTTCTGAATTGCTTACATATTTAATATTCCACAGATGTAACACTTTCAAGCAACAAAATCAATCTAGAAATTATAATTTTTAGCGAGGGACCCAAGAGCCCTTGGATTACTACCTCCATGATTATTTATAATTCAGGTTTAAGGTTAAAGTTAGGTTGTCTGCTCTCAGTGCAGCCTGTGGTCATAATACTATATCATCCTCACGCTAAATTGTATTTGCTTTTTACTTCCTCCAAAAAGCTGAAAATACATTTAGGCAATAACCCAGTTCTTATGTTTCCATATTTAATAACATGCTGAGAATATTGTAACTATTTAATTGGTGTGTATCCATAAACACAAGAATGATTTAAAGAATGAGTTATCAACATTTATTAAGCTTTTAATGTATTTTCAGAACTATTATATATTATGTGTATGAACTTTTAATTCTCATAGCAACATGATGAGATTATACAATTAAGACTCCCATTTATAGATGAGGAAATGAAAGGACAAAGTGGCCAGGAATGAATGCTTAAGTGAACAGATGAATATTTCAATTTGCCTTGAATATAAATATGGGCAATAAAACTGGGAAAGAATGTTTGGCCTGCATTAAAGAAGATTTCTATGCCTTGTTCAAATACTTGGACTTAGTCCCAGTAAAGACTTTTACTAACCCATTTAGTATGTAGAAAGTGAAGGTGTTAAGTGTGAAAATTTCATGTTTAGATTGAAGAACTCTACCAATAACAGAGGCAAAGGGAGTGTTCTTGAGTTTTAAAATTGTAAGTATGTGACTATGCTTTATTTTTCAATAAACTAACCTGGTATACAGCCTCCCGTTCCTCTTAGAAATACCTCAACAAGAAATTCACAGATTGGGGCCGGAGGGTTAGCTCAGTGGTTCTGGTGCCTGCCTCGCAAGTGCAAGGTCCTGAGTTCGAACCCCGGTAACCACATACAATGCTGGGTGTGGAGACTCACGCCCACCAGCCATCAATACCACATACCACAGTGCCGGGCGTGGTGGCTCACGCCTGTCATCCCAGCACTTGGGAGGCAGAGACAGGAGGACTGCTGAGTTCGAGGTTTGCCTGGACTACATAGTGAGCTCAGAGCCAGCCTGAACTACAAAGCGAAACCCTGTCTCAAAAAAAAGAAAAAAAAAAAAAAGAAAGAAACGTGAAAAAGAGAAGAATTGAAATGGATACCCAGAAACGACTCCACCCAGGAGAGATCTGAAGTGAGAACTGAAGCTCACATGGAGGGTGAAGAAAGTGTCTCAAACAAAGGAGATAATAGGCAGCACCTCCTGCCTGAGCCCAGACCCACTGCAGGGAAAGGGCAGCTCAAACCTGCAGTTAATCATGACTACGGCACCCCAGAGACCTCCACGGAGAAACACGCCACTGGAGCAGAGTGGTGGATGCAGCAGACAGCAGTGGTTAGTGAATTGTTGGGGTTCAGACTTTCCCCTGGAGAGAGAGATTGGCTGGTAGCCATTTAGGAGAGTGCCAGCTGAGCTCAGCATTCAGAAGAAATCCAAGTTGCCTCTGTCTAGTAGTTTCCAGTGCCAGAGTCAAAGCTGAAGGGAGGTTGGCCTGAATGGACTGTTGGATATTCCATAGGTCCAGTTGCAACCTCATAGGCAAAAATCACCCTGAACTTCTGTGGCGCTGAAGCCACAGGCTACTGGGACTAGCCACTTCCCCATCCCAGGCTTGCTGGAATTAATCAACTCAGATGTGCACTCTGCCCATTAGCACAGATACACTTTGAAGTGAACTTTTTTATTATTTTTTTCCATTTCTCTCTTCTCTTATTTCTATGTTTTTTTCTTGATTTTATTTTTATGGGAGTGTGAACTCCCCCAACTCCTTTTAACTTTTCTTCCCAGAGAAGAAATTCATCATATTTAGGGCCTAATCACTACAAACATTTTTCTAGTTTGTTTTAGATTTTGTTACATAACCACAAATCTAGTTCAGACAATTAAAATTGGCAAATGAATAGTTACCTCACTTTGTCATTTTCTAGGCTGTTTGTTGCTATTGTTAATTTTGATTGTACTACTTTAGCCTAGATGGTATAATTTTTCCAGTCAGTTGTTTTTCCTGATATTAAGAGTGAGATTCTCTTGGGCCGGAGGGTTAGCTCAGTGGTTCCGGCGCCTGCCTCGCAAGCGCAAGGTCCTGAGTTCGATCCCCGGTAACCACATATAATGCTGGGCGTGAAGACACGTCCACCAACAATCAACACCGCATACCACAATGCTGGACGTGGTGGCTCACGCCTGTAATCCCAGCACTCGGGAGGCAGAGACAGGAGGATTGCTGAGTTCGCAGCGGCTTGCCTGGGCACCATAGTGAGCTCAGGGCCAGCCTGAACTACAAAGCGAGACCCTGTCTCAAAAAAAAAAAAAAAAGAGTGAGATTCTCTAAGGGTCACTAAAAACACTTTAGGCCAGTGCCACAGAACCAGAGGTTAGGTCAAATAGGTAGCCACTTCCCACCCCCCCCCAATAAATTGAAGAGCTAAGACCTCGTAATAGACTTAAAACCTAAAAGCTAGGTATAGCTGGAAGGCACCTCTGAGTAGCCATTCCTAAGGGTTCTAAATACTATCAATAAAGATACTTATTGTAACCAGTCTATAAGGACCAACCCAGGAATTAAACCAAAAACAACAGCAAAATAGAAATGAGGAGAAGACACGTAAAACAGGATGCAAACCTAGATATTCAACTCACCAAAGGCAAATCCAGGGGTTGACGAAGTAGAACAATCCAAAACTTATCCACCTGGACTCCTTCAAATGGTAACATTGGAAGTAACAAATCAAATGAAAGCGGCTCTACAAAAAAATCAAATCAGAAATAATTTATCAGATAACTACAAAGGTTATGACCATCATCAAATACATAATTAGTGACTCTAGAGCAGATATTGATAAAAACATATAGCACTTAGGAAAGTGCTGGAAACCATGAATGCTCAACATAGGAAAAAACTAGAAATCATGAAACAGATTCAAACAGATGTCCTTGGAATTCAAAATTCCATTGACGGTATCTGCAATAGAATGAACAAAAGTGAGGACACAATATCAGATATAGAAGACAGGATTGAGGCAATGAACATGAAAAGAAATAATTCTTAAAAATAACAGGGAAATCAATCCAACATCTGCTACATGATGCAAAGAAGAATTCAGATTGATTAGAGCCAATGAAAAAAAGAGAGTGCAAAAGACATAAATGAACCCTTCACCAAAGTAACCACAGAAAATTCTCAAACAGGGAAAAGAATTTAACATACACAGAAGTGAGGTATGTGGAACTCCAGTTAGCCATGATCAAAAAGTATCTTCCCCTCGGCATATAATAGGATTCTGGAAATTCAACATGGTCTATGACTTCAGCCTATGAATTTCTATGTGAGTTAAATGTGTTAGTTACACGCACCATATTTTTGGAATCACTTCTGTTTGTTTGTTTGTTTGTTTGTTTGTTTGTTTTTGAGAGAGGGTCTCGCTTTGTAGTTCAGGCTGGACCTGAGCTCACTATGTAGTCCAGGCAAGCCTCGAACTCAGCAATCCTCCTGCCTCTGCCTCCTGAGTGCTGGGATGACAGGCGTGAGCCACCACGCCCGGCACTGGATGTCATGTCTTGATCCACACTGTTGTCAGTTCTCTTTCTTTCCCCCATGCCTTCCAGGTATATCTGGCTTTTAGGTTTGAGAGTCTATTGTTTTTCTTTTCATTTTGTAGAATACTCTTCAGAAGTTTTTGGAGTGCTGAATTCCTTGTCCTGAATTTCTTCAGGTGTACTTTATCAAGGAATTATCTTTTTTCTCCATCAACTTTGAAAGATAACTTTGTGGGGTTCATCATTTAGGCTTGGAGGTTGCTTTCTTTTAGGACTTGAAAGACTTCACTCCAGGCTGTCCTGAACTTAAAGGTTTTTGTTGAGAAGTCTGCCATAATTATGACAGATTTTCCTTTATAAATGATTCGTTTCTTTTCTCTAACAGTTTTTAATATTCTGCTCTTTTGTTGAAATTCTGGAATTTTGACTCTTCGATGCTTTGATACAGAATTTTATATGACTGTGACTATTTGGAGCTCTATGTACTTCACTTCTCTGCATCTCAGATTCTTTTTCCATGCTTGGAAAATGTTCTACTATCATTTCTGTGTACAGGTTTTGTTATGCTTTTTGTGATATTTTATAATTCTTCAGTGATTCTAATTAATCCGATATTAATCTTTGTACTGTGTAGCAGCTAACGAATTGATTCTTTTGGGTCCTTTGCTATTTTTATTTATTTATTTATTTATTTATTTATTTTGAGACAGGGTCTCGCTTTGTAGTTCGGGCTGGCTCTGAGCTCACTATGTAGCCCAGGCAAGCCTTGAACTCAGCAATCCTCCTGTCTCTGCCTCCCGAGTGCTGGGATTACAGGCGTGAGCCACCATGCCGGGCACTCCTTTGCTAGTTTTAAAAGGTCTTTCATTTGATTATCACCAACTGGTCTTGGAGATCTCATAGCATTATCTTCACATTGATTGAATCTGCTCATATACTTTTAGTAGAATTTTTAATTTCCTGAATTTCCATTTGAGTCAGGTTTATAGAATCTAATTGTTTTCTATGTTGGGCATTCATAATTTCTATGTTTTTCCTAAACTCCTCTATTTTTTCTTTGTGTCTATCCTAGATTCACTAATTATTTTCTTCATTATAGATATCTCTTTAATTATCTGTTTTGTTTTGTCAAGAGACATTGATCTGTTTTGTTACTTCCACTGCAACCATTTTATAAAATTCACCTTGCAGGCTTTTTATTTCCTTCCCCTCAGTGCCATCTTGATTTCCCGTGGCTAAGTTGAACATTATGAGTTGCATTTTGCTTCTGTGTTTTCTCATTTTCTATTTTTGTTGTTAATTTGTTTTCTGGATTGAGTCTTCCAAATTGCTTGTGGCAGGTTGCTTTATTGCTAGTACCAGACCTCTTCAGAAAATGACTACTTTTCAGAGATATCTTCTTGGTGTAGCTGCTTTTTGGCTTTTTAGTCTGTCCCAAGATCCTGCCTACTCAGTGTATTAGTGATGAATACTTGCTACCCATTTGGTCTACCACCCAGTTCTTTGGTACTGGATTATAATATTGTTTATGACCCCTAGATACTCGAGATATCGTTATACAAGGGAGATCTATGAGTCGCAACAACTATGCCACCTTGGCTACAATAGTGCAAACAGTAATAACAATAGCATCAAAGAGAGACAAGAAAATGACAGTTAATGGTGATAACTAGTGATTTGTCATCTTTAGCTATATGTACAAGATTTCTAGTTATATAGTTAAATCTAAGATAAATTATAAAACTATAGAGTACATGTCTACTTGATTGAGTGATTTTACCCTAAGGGAAGAAAATTTAAAAGGGATAAGGGGGAAAATATAGAAGCAAAAAAAGGAAAAAGATTAGAAGCAAGGACAAAAGAAGACTACCCCAATGTCAGAAAACTAGTGAAGAAGACAGAAGGGAAAGATAGAAGGAAAAACAAAAATAAGAACAAAACAAAACAAAGCAAAACAATGTTTCCATTCATGAATAATAAAAACAATAAAGAACAAAAAATATGTAGAAGCAAATTACAAATGGAAATTTCTCTGTGATTTCAAGTCTGTGTTTATCCTTTGGTGTCTACAGTTTCGTAGTAAAGTCCAATTCAGGGCGTGATCCTATTAGTGCTGATAGACAAAGGAGGCTGTCAGAGTCTAGATGATTCCGGCAGGCTACAGTAAGATTAAGGAGGGCATTGATTCTCTACTTTCAAATTCACAGAAGTTCAGGCTGATCCTGGCCTCTGGTCATTCAGCCTATGGTGCTCTGGGTGTTTCTTGTTAGCCTGATTATAGCTTCCTGACCCTGGACATCTCCTACGGTTGTCACTTACCTAGTCATTGTGAGATTTCAACACTGAGAGTGCTGAGATAAAGCCAACCCACGGCTTCTCTGAGCCTCAGACATGGCCTCTCCTTAAAATAATGTCCAGCCCAGCACTCTGTCCAGAGGAGATCCAGTCACTTGGACTGAGTCGCTCACCAGCTGTCGTAGCATGCAGCATCCACCGCTCTGTTCCACTGGTGTTTTTATCCCTGGAAACCTCTGGACTCCGTGCTCTCACGGTGTCTCTAGATTGGATCCTCCTCCCTTGTACCATGAGCCTGAAGCCCAGATGAAAGTGCAGTCTGCCACCTCTTTTTTCTGCATTTCTTCACTTTCTCTGTGGGCTCCAATTTTCCCTTCAGATCCTTCCTGGGTCCCAGGGATCCGCTTTGCTCCTCTCACCCCAAGTTATTTTCCAGGAACTGCATCCTGGATCTTGGAGAAGTTGGTTTGTTGCTGCTTACTGCTTCATCATCCTGGAAACTGTTAAAATGCTTCTCCCCTTCTTTAAGTATAAAAGCATTCTGGAAGTTTCTAGCATGGGTACTAGCTGCCGGATATCAGACTTTATGTTTATGTTATTCTAGGGTTGAAGAACTTAGGTTAACATAAATCAAAAGCTGCAGGTTGGCGCCAAATAGTAAAAAGCAAACCAGTCAAGGACTAGATGGAATTTGCATCCCAGTGCCACATCTTATTAACCATGTATTCCAGGACAAATTAATTTCAGCTGCCACATCTATATTTGAACAGAAAGCTACTTCTAACATTTGCTGTGAGAGCTATACAAGAAAATGTGTAAATTGTTGGCATCTACCATAAGCTTATTAAATAGTATTATCACTCTTGCAATTTCAGCTACATATTCTGCTACTATTAAACTCCCAAAGATGATGAGGAATGTTCTCTTGCTTTTCCATTTAGCTTGCTTACAGTAGCTATCCATCTGTGCAATCAACTTCTCAGTCCTGTGCATCTAAGATTTTCTTCAGAGCATGAATTTTCATGGGCAATTGTCTGGAAACATCTTGCAGGTTCAATTTTGCAGAAAGCAGAGAAATCCATATCCCTGGTTCGAGGTGGGAAGAGTAGATACGCAGCAGCTCTGGCATGGGAGAAGGGAAGCGCTGTTCCAGACGAGAAAGTACTTTCTGAGTGGCTAGAATCAGTAAAGGAAAACCCTGCTGTGATTGACTTTGAGGTAAGATTAAAAAACATCAAGAGTAAGAGAGTGAAGTAGTTCACTAGCAGCCCAAGTTACACATTGTACAATTTTCACAACTTTCTTCTCAGATGACAGAGGAAATATTGCTCTTTATTAGGCATACATAATATAGCTGTTTTTACAATGTTAAATTGTACACCATCTACAGCCTTTACTATTCAAACAAACATTCTGGGAATATTTAGACTTCATAGCATGAAAGAAATACCAGAAAAGGGAATTTAGTGAATAAAACTGCTCAGACTTATCTGAAGTAGCTCTGCATTTCCCTGTGGATAGAGTTTTAGTCTGTGTTTTTCTTGCAAGCCTTTATGAGGCGAGCACTCCTAAATCTTTGTATATGGTGATATAAGAAAAAAATGAATTTTAGGTCCACTTGAGTTTCTTCTTCTGTCACTACTGATTCAATTTACCAGTTTTCTATTTGTTTTAATTACATAAAAAGGTCATTTTGTTGTTTGTGTAATATTTGCTCAGGTATTAGTCACATGCCACTTAGAATCAGCTTTGCATAGAACAATCACATTTTAAAAGGTCTCGAAAAAGTATTTTGTTCATTTAATTTAAATGAAGATAAAGGAACTCAATCGCTAAGAAAATAGGATCATTTACATCCAGTGTGAAAACAGACTGAGTTAGCTACACAGGGTACGGTAGCAAAACAAGACCCAGCTGCCCATATCTACCTTTTAAATCCTATGCTATACTGCACAGTCATTTTTATGGTGTTTTAAAATCTTAATAAAGTAAGTCCTGATTTTCTTCTGTTGCTGTTAGCTCTGTTATTTGTTACTATTATTCATCCTACTGGCCAGCCTCTTGACCCATTTTGCCTCGCGTTCTTTTTTTTTCAATTTGACTCCAACAAAAGCCAATGTTATCCCTAGAAAAAGAACAAGGAAAGCTCTCCTTCATCCCTGAGCTTTTCTGCTCAGTGCATTGATGATTTGCCTCACCCTTGGTCATCTACCTCCAAACTTCGTCGCATGTATTTGGTGCTTCATGCTAGTCGCTAGTCAAAGGAAGCCCCCTCACACTCGGCTTCCTTCGCGGTCCAGCTGCAGAGGAGGTGCGCGGCCGGCGAGCGCACTGCCTTTCGCCCTGCTGGCTCAACAGGCAGCTCCGTACACTGTGCAGAACCCTCCGCAGTATGGGCCCTTCGGGCCCTCAGCTCCCATCCCTGGACGCGGAGGCAGTGCACTGATGGCCGCTTTTGCCAAAAGGAACGTGACTCGACGTCCTCCTCCTGTCTGGTTTAGCTCGCGCCCATCGCGAACTTGGTCAGAAACATCCCCTGTGCTGTGACAAAACGGAACAATCTCAGGAAAGCCTTCCAAGAATACGCAGCCAAGTTCGACCCTTGCCAGTGCGCTCCGTGTGCGAACAACGGTCGCCCCATCCTCTCGGGCAGCGAATGCCTGTGCGTGTGCCCGAGCGGGACCTCCGGCGAGCACTGCGAGAGGAGGCCTCCAGACCGCAAACCTGGTAAGTACCGCACACCCTCCCGCTCCAAAGACTTGCCAGCCGTTCAATTAAAACAACGTTTGTTAACAAACTCTGCCCTGAACGAATTCACACAGAGGCCTTCAAAAAGTCAGGCTCTGAAGTTATGAAACATTGGCGTTAGTCTGAACTATAACCTACCAGCTATGGGATGCTGGAAATGCCATCTAACCTCTCTACGCTACGATCATTCACCCATATAATTAAAACAATACTACTACATGCATGACATACTTAAGGAATGAAATGTTTGTATTTAATACAGCATAGGCCCTATAACATTATTAGCTAAAATAAATTAAAACATTTAAAATTCATGATACTGTTATAAATCTCTTCTGCACTATAATCTAGAAGGATGGTGATTTTATAATGAGGGATAATTTAAGCCATGGAAGTTTTTGTATAGGACTAACAACCATAGTTACCTCACATTCTCCTTAAAAGACGATGAGACATAAAATGAGAATGTACTCTATTACATTTAAAAATAGTTCAATGTGTATCCAACTCAGAAGACATTCATATTTATACATACATGTGTGTTTATGCCTATATAGATGTACATGCATATATATATTTCTGATAAGGAAAATTATTCATAATTGTTGCCATTTTATTCAGGCCTTTGGGAACAGGAAAAGAAATCAGGCAATGTTCAAATCCTTCTCACAAGTAGTATCATTTATCTCTCGCTCTAACTGTATAATATTCTACAAAACAGGTCACACTGCTAAGAAATGAGGAAACTAGGTTGGCCTGGCTTCAAGCAAATCTCTCATGTTCTCAGGATGGCAGGGATTTTTTCTTTTTTCCAGACTCAGTAGATGGAAACTGGGGCTGCTGGTCTTCCTGGAGCACATGCAATGCTGCTTATAAGAGATCAAGAACCCGACAGTGCAATAACCCTGCCCCACAACAAGGGGGGAGATATTGTGAGGGCGAGGAGCACCAAGAGGAGGACTGCACCTTTTCAGTGATGGAAAACAGGTGAGGTTGGGGAAGAAGAAAGACTGGCTCACCAGCCCATTCTCATGGAGAACATTTTTGTTTGGAACATTTTATCATACTGCCATGTAAAGAGATAATTATACTTTTATGTAAGCCAATATAGCATTTTAATGAGGCAGTGAGCCAGGTGCTATCCATATCTGTGCAAGGAATCTTTTCTCTCTATTTAATGTGTATACAATGTATACATAATATATGGATATGGATACAGACTATGCCTATGAATGTACATTAATATATACACATTTACCTTTCCCTTTTAGTGGTCAGCCATGTATCAATGATGATGAAGACATGAGAGAGATAGATCTTCCTGAGACAGAAGCAGATTCAGGGTGTCCTCTGCCTGTGCTTCCAGAAAATGGATTTATCAGGGTGAGCATCCTGATCTTCTTCACCTTTGGTCTGGGGTTCAAAATATAAACTTGAAAAATATTGACTTTTCTCTAATTAAAGTTATTGTTTTCCTATTTTAAAGATTTCCTATTGACTTCAAAAGTGTAAAGGAATATTTAAAATGCTTTTCCCTGCTTTAATCTTGAGTTTTCTAGAAATTTCATCAGCCCTAGTTGTTAGGTCACAGAGCAGCAGATGATTCATGGTGTGGGAAATGTTTAATTCACATAATGATGACATATTAGTGTGACCAGAGACTGGGACTTCAGGGTATGTTTGGATGACTTGTAAGAATCTGAAATTATGATCTAGGTGTGACTGTGTTCTTTATTTCTTATTTCTGAGTTTGTGAAAATCAATATCCTTGTCTAAGGCAAGTATGCAGAGAAATAAACTACACTGGGCTAAAATCACAGGAAGTGTTGAATGTGTAATGTCTTATTAGATTGCAAATCTATAGAACTTTTAAGTAGGTAATATGATAGCAATGTACTTTTAATTTCATCTAAACCACAATATGTTTCTCTGCTTTTTTATTAAAAATGGAATACTTATGTCAAACATGTCTGTGACTTTAGATATAAATCTTTCAGGTGGTAAATAATACTTAAAATTGATCATGGAAGGCATCTTTTCAATTCATTTTAGATTTCTTAAACCTAATAAAACCTTTAAATTAGTATTTTTCTAACTGCATCCTTGTTACAGTCAAAGATCTAAAGCACTCAGTTCTCCAGTCCAGCACATAAATATCCCTGGACCACAGTCTGGGTGAAAGTGTCCTTCTTGTCCATCTGTCTTCTGTCCATGTATAAAATTTACAAGGTGTGATGCTATGAAATTACAAGTTCTGTGTCATGCTTAAAAATTTTAAGAAGAGGAAGTATTTAGAGAGAAGTAATTACAGTTAGTCTATTCTAGAACGGAGGTTCTCAAACTCATCAAACCACTGGTGAGTTTGTAAAAGTACAGACCACTGAGTTCTAGCCCTGTAGTTTCTAACTCAGTAAGTCTGGGAAAAGGCTCAGAAATATCAGTATGTAACAGAACCCCAAACTGTACTGATATTGCTAGAACAGGAGTCACACACTGGAAAGTAATGCTTTAGAACTAGGTTTTGTGGACTATAACCTAAATGTCAAATGAAGTCTTCTTCTATAAACAGTTTTATTGCGATACAGCTATATTCTTATAGGCATACTATCGATGGCTATTGTCACATAGTAATAGCAAGGTAAATTATTGCAATAGACACCTTATGACCTGCAACTAACTTTCCAGGCCCTTTATAGCAAAAATTTGTTAGACTCTGACTTAAAATATTATCCATAAAATTGCATTATATCAAATGCAACCATCTAAGTAACTTTTCATCTATTTATATCAAAACCATCAAAATTATTAGCATTCCAATTTTAAAAACACACAAAGGCATTAAACAGTGATTCATTACTTATGACTAATACAGTTTGATTATTTGTGTCTTATTCAATTTTTTGCTGCTATAACAAAACACTGGTCGTTATGACACTGGGTGATTTATAAAGAACAGAGATGTGCTTATCTCACAGTTCTGAGTATGCAAAGCCTGATAGCTTAGCACTAGCCCATAAGGAGGGCATTAACACTGTGTCCTAACATGGTGGAAGGACAAGTAAGTGCACGGAGCAGAAGGATAAGGATGGAAGGGCTTCCCCTTTTGTCATCATCATGCTCTTCAATGATGGCCATGCATTACTTGTGTTGTTTTGTATAGTTGCACAAGTTCTTGATAAACATTTGCAAGATATATGCAGTAAAAGACACCCTGCTATGGATCTCCTTCAAAATACTCCCTCAATCTTCAAACACACATATGCCACCATTCTTGACATTTTCTGAAGCAATTCAGAAAGTCCTCTTTCAAGGGTGTCTTTTCTCATGCAATTACGGTTCTCTCAAAATCCTGAATCAGTCTGAAACATCTACTTTTCACAGTCATTTGACTGAGAAACAGCCAGAAGTCATATGACACTAGTCATGTGACTCAGGGGGAGGGTGAACTCATAGTATCTCTGTGGATATGCCATTCCACTGGGTGGCACTTAGCAACAGAAATTACTTTTCATCACACCTTGTAAAGACATTCACTGAAGTGGATTTTCAGAACTGCTAGAAAAAATGAAAAAATTAATGGGTTATGTGACCTCAGAGCAAGAGGAGATACTGGGAGAGGAATTCGTGAAAATATGACACTTACTATAATCATTTTTAATGTAAACATTCATCATGTATGTTAATCACAATTCATAGGTTAGATTGTGGAGTTGCCATTCAAGTGTCTGGGGCCAGGCTGATAAATGTAATAAATACATAAAAATAGATTTTGTACAAATTGCTCTTAGAACTAAAAACATGGTGCAGCAAAAAAAGGCTGGAAAAGTCACAGAGATTTTCACAGAAGATGTTCTATTTGAGCTGTATCTTGACAGAAAAAAAGAGAGAGAGAGAGAAGGTCCTGAGAATAGAGTGAAGAAACAGAGGCACTGAAAGAGAACGTGATATTTAAAGAATGATAGGTGGCTTTGTTCCAGTAAAACACAGGGCTTATATAAAAGGAAATAGCACCAAGCAAGGATGGTAAAGTAGATCAAAGATAACATTCCAAACAGAAATGTATGGCCCTTTTTTAAAAAAAAATGAGTCTTTATTAGCACGTTATATATACACATCATGATCACACATAGTATTAAGCAATGTACCAGCGATGGCCCATTTTTATCTTGAAAATTTTTTATTTAACTCTCTGCCTAACAACAGTACTTCACTATTAACTGAGAAAATACTTGATGACCAATGGCTTATTAGGAAATGAATATTGTTTTTAAATAACTATTTGTCCAGTAGTCACAAAATCAACTGCATTCGTTTAACATATCTGATGAGCACATTATTAGATTAATGGACACAATAAGCTGAGTGTATAGCTTTTCAGTCCAGCAGAGTAGGCTAACTCATACACTGTGAGGGGCAAGTTTTAAGTTAAAAAATTATAATCCATTTAGAGAAGCAGCATGGAAAAAATGGATTCAAATGATGATCAGTCAGAAAGCTTCCCAGTAAGAGAAAATAAATGCAATGGATAAAAATAGTGGAGAGAGTTTTGACGAAGTGTAGAGGAGAATTTGAGAGGACTCTGTACTGAGAATTCTGACAGAATGGGCAGGATCCAGGATGACCCCGAGATGTTTGGAGAGAATTATTTGTAGGAAAATAGTTTTCCACTGTTCTCTTTCAATTCTAGAATGAAAAGAAACTATACTCAGTTGGGGAAGAAGTTGAAATTACATGCCTAACTGGATTCAAACCCGTTGGGTACCAGTACTTCCGATGCTTACCAGACGGGACCTGGCGGCGAGGAGATGTGGAGTGCCAGCGTGAGTATCGGGCACACGTCATTTGTCACTGCTCTGTGGGGTGAATGTGCCCTGTACAAATGGAGCGAAATCACACCCACCCTGAGATCAGTACATTTGACTATTCTTTTTAGTAACTATGGCGAAAAGATTTAGTGAAGCAGTAAATGGAGCTCATTTGCTAAAATTAGATTTAAAACATCTCCATATTTCAGTTCTCCTGCTCCTGTCCATTAGCCTCAAACACAGCACTGGGAAGCATGCTGTTAGGAAGAAATCCAGGAAGCCTGCAAACCCTGTCTAACCCAGACGTCTGCGTTTCTGCTGTGCAAATCGATGAGACCCAAGAAGATGATGCTGAGAGTCTCTATGTTTTAGAATAGAGTTTTATGTGAAACTTAGTTTTTCTCCAGAGCTCTAGTCGTTGGAGCATGTTTGCATCCTCTGCTGAGAAACAGCGAATGAGCACGTGACATTGTATGCATCCTGGCCACATGAAAGAAAAAACTGACATGCAAGGACTTCAAAACTTTTTTACGGGGAACCTTAAAGCAGAATTGAGTCCGGTGTCAATTAGAACATCCTGTCTCTGTATCACGCACACTGTGGTAATTTGCTTTTGCAAAATTCCACAAGGTAGAGGAAGAAAAGAAATTGTTTCTTGAAAGAAAAAGACCCCAGGGACATTAGAGAAGTTACGCATGGCATGTCTAGAGCCAGTTCCTCAGGAAAAGAATGTCAGATGAGAGAACTAAAGAGAAGAATCTCCAAGGGGAAGTAGCGGGTCTTTAGCCCCGAGACTTTTGAATTAAAAGGAGGCAACAAACACAGTGCATCCCATTCAGATCACCTCTTGGGTAACATCGACTGGACCTAGGCTTGTTGAGTGTCTACTTCCCTAAACGCATCTCACACGTTGCTCCCCGTGCAGAAACGGCATGCCTCAAGCCAGCTGTGCCGGAAGTGCTGACGCTCGCCCCGTTGCAGAGAGTGTATAGAATCGGTGAATCCATTGAACTGACTTGCCCCCGGGGCTCTGTGGTTGCTGGGCCCTCAAGGTACACATGCAAGGAGAATTCCTGGACACCACCCATTTCAGACTCTCTTACCTGTGAAGAAGGTGAGTGACAGCTCAGGATTTGGGATTCGAATAAAGTTGGGCTCCCCAAACTGGGGTGCAACACCTGAAGAGATGCTGTTTCTTCACTGCCGTTAGGAGGACAAAACAGAAGAATCCACTGGAAGTTCAGGTATATGTCGTCCTGTGAAGAGAATAAGGTCAGACAGCAAATAGTAGCCTCAAACTTTAGATGGTGACTTCAGTTTTCTTTGCTAGTATAAAACTGTAATATTTAGGGGTACAAGCTTTATCCAACAAGATCAGAAATGGTTCAGTGCAAAGCAATAACATGTAATATGTATAAGGAGGCATTTTTTATTACCTAACAGAAAATTTCAGATATTCTATGAATAAAACAAACTCATCACCTGCTTTTCCTGATTGAGCTTCTCTAGAACGAGGACTTCTAGTCGTTCTGATGGTGAAATAAATATTTGTGAGTCAGTGAGTTGAAGAGAGCTCAGAGCTTGGTAGTATAAAGGTCGCAGGGTACCTCAAAATATGCAGTTTTTATGTAGTGATGTAAAGTTAACTAAAATAAACTAAAACTCTCCTACATAATTCAATTATGCCCTTGGAGTTGAAAACCATTGTTTCCTTGGTTTTGTTTTTTTTGTTTTTGTTTTTCCTTTCCTTTTCTTTTCCTTTCTTCCTTCCTTCCTTTTTTCCCCCTGCAGACAAAACCACCCAGTGACACTCTACCCCAACCAGCATTCCTGGCTCTTCCTACAGTTTATTTTGAGACAGGGTCTCACTACATCGCCCAGGCTGACTTCAAATTTACAATCTGACTGCTTCCAGAGAAACACTCTTTTGAAAAGAAAACTTGTAAATATTTTTCTACGTAAGTCTTTTCACTGGCCTCATCAACAACTCATTCAAAACTAATTTTTTAATTGAATTCTTTATTGGTACATTTTATATACAGTTCACAATCACACTCAACATTGGGGACTTTGTACCAGTATATGACAAAAGTTAATTCTCATTTTTACCCATATCCCTATGCACCCACAACCCCCCACCCCTTATATACATGCTATTTCTTTTTCTTTCCAAATCATATTTATTCTTTCCCCTCATTACATTCCCCTACCACATTCCCTTTGAACATTTCCTATTTTACAAAATCTATCATACATTCTAGAACTCATTTACATCTACAGGTTCTCATACTGGAGAATCAAAACTAATTTTTAAAAATCATTTTTAATTAATTGATCAAAGTTTTATCTTAGTTTTTATTTTTTAAATTCCTTTTTTTCCTCCCTTATTTTGTCAGCTTACATCCTGAATGAAATTATGCAATAACAAGTAGTTTAAACTTGCATGGATACATTTGAAAACAAGGATCCTTCACCCTTAGCAAACATGCAGTCTACTGGTGAGAGCATATACTGTGGAGCTTGAAAAGAAAATAGCCTGTATGTTGTGAAAGATCAGTGCAAGACTGTCAGCTGGCAGGACAGTGGATTGTGGTGGAGAGAATACCTCTTAATCAGTATCTTCCAAAATCTTTGATACACTTGTGCAAATGTTTCATTTTTAAAAAGAAACCTTGAGGAAGTTTCTGAGATCAGATATGGCCGACCTCATCTTGCTTACAGAAAAAACAGAGACCCTAACTTAGACACAAGGGTGGACAGTCAGAGTCAGACAGCAGCTAAGCAGCGGCCCTGCTAATTCCCTAAGCTCTTCACCACCGTGTTTTCTTCTCTCCTGGGATTTCATAATGTGGGAAGGAAAGGGAAAATGTTATTCTTCGGGGTAAGTGCAACTATTGAGAAAGAGTTCTCTTGGGGAGTGGTGGCATAGCACTTGGAGGGCAGGCAGGCCGAGGCAGAGAGCGGCACTCAGAGAACTGAAGGGGCGGGGCGGGCACAGCAGAAGCACCTCCCAGAGTCTGAGCCTAGTGTCCCAGTTTATTATCACACTCATCTATTCTTTGGCTGGGGTGGGAGAGCAAGGAGAATTTTACAGAAACAGAATTTAGCAAAAGGTAGGGAGGTGGAGATTATTGCTTTTTCTTTTCTTTTCTCTTACTTTTCCTACAGTTTATCTTTAAGATGTAGGGAGACAGGGAGGCACAGGCAAGTGCTGTTTCAGCATTTCATCTTCCAGGCACAGTGACTCTGTGGGCTAAGCGGGAGGGACAAGGTTGAGATGGGAGGGACAAGCCTTGAGACCCATCAGCATTGAGACTCTTCATCTCTGTCAAGCTTTGAGTTTCAGCCTCTGCTTTCTCCTTTCTTCCTTTCCATTTCAGTGGTAAGAATTTCATTTTAATGATGATACATTGGATTCAAGAGGTTTCTGATCATAATATTAAATGATGCATAATCAGAGTAATGTCTGTGTTTGGCAATTATAAGCCTCAGAAGGTTACAATCCTCTAGACACCATAAATAGTATCTTCTTTTTTAAACTCATTTATTGGTACATTTTCTACATACAATATGATCACATTTAACATTGAGAACTTGTACCTGTACATGACAATCTTGAGTCTAGTACCTTTTCACTGAGAGTGCATGTGAATATGCACACATGTGCCACCCAAATTCAAGGCTCTGACCTTGAATGAGAAAAGGAAACCTAATACAGTATAAAGTATACTACACCTGCACTAAATCCCCTATCACGTACACTTTATCTCCAGCATTACTGACAGAAATACTAATGACAGGAAACAAAGCAAAAGACAGTCATCTGCATGACTTGGCCATGGTGAAGTGAAGACAGGAGCCGGCCAAGGAAATACCTTTAATTCTTTCAAAGTGAATATTTTCTGCCCATGAGGAAGTGTGATGCTAATTACATTGTTGCACTTTAATTCTTCCTTCAGCACTGTGGAGAACCCAACAGCACCTCAGAAACCCCTGTTGCTCTGAACCCTTCAAAGTTTAAAGAATGTTCTTATTTTCAAGTAGCCTTGGGCTAGGCATTGTGGGCAGCTCAGTGCTAGCACCAATTTCAGCCTGAGGTTTGGGGGAGACCAAAGAACCATCACATGTGATCGCTGACTGTCTTAAACCCCCAGCTACAGAGGAGTGCTCTGCACACCACTTGAAAGCTCATTCTCTGTAGAGACAATGCCTAGGTTGGGGCTTCTCTCTGATTTAGGTCTACATTTATTTAAAAAGGGGAAAGAGGTTTTACTGTCTAAAATACCAAGGAAAACTAACCCAGAAATTTGGTTCTGGGCCAAATTTCACCAGATGGAATGAGAGTCCTAACAGGGGATAAGGGTAGGAAATGGAAATAGCAGCAAAGAAGAGAACCCATGCATTTAAAAAAGTCTTTATTGTTTACTGTAACATAGACTTCTTCCTTTCTTGTTTTAAACATTCTTTTTCACCTTTAGACAAAGAAGAGAAACTATGATCTGAGTGCCCTACTGTGCTGTGTGATTTATGAAAATGTGTAAATATGCTGCTTCTCTCCTCCCTTGACAATTAAGTAGCCCACAGAGGCCATTTTTGCATAGTCATACAAACTGATGAAGGGGTTTCATCCACCGTGCCGGGCAAGTTAGCTCCAAGTCCTACATCACCAATCTGAAGGCCCTTTGGCTGCTGTCAGTATAAGCACAGACAACTAAAACTCCTCCTTACATGCACCATGTGCATGATTTCTTTTCCTCACATACACACTATTCAATTTTTTCATCCGAATTCGAGCAACATTGCCTTACTGATCTTTTCTTACTTTCTCCAGTAGGAGTCTTCTTGGTATATGATCTTCTGAAGCCATGTTCCCAATCTTCAAAATATTTCTCCCAGCCTTTCATTAAAATGCATTATTACATCATTTGATTAATGTCTGTTTTCCTAGCATTCTTTAGATCCATGAAAAGAAATGACTGCTTTTTTTCCCTCTATACTCTTTCCCCTCCCTATCCTCATCCTTCCCTTTTGTCTAACTTCCTTCTTCTTTTCCTTCTTTCCTTCCCTTCTACCTTCCTTTCTCACCATAATATTCTAGACATTAGAATATTCTAATGTTTAGCCTATCATACAGGATAAATAACTCTATTTGGGTGCTGAATTTTTTCATTAATTCTTCTTATAAGAAAGCCTGGCTTTCAAGTGATTACTCTCGGGAGGACACTGCCACCTCTCTGGCTGCTGCTCTGCTGGGAGTGAGCTGCTGTCCGTGCTAGGACATCGGGCACCGGGCTCTCTTCAGGTTCACTCTGTTCCCTCACTTCATGTTTCTCCTGCTAGCAATTCCTACTCACGTTTGGCACTTCAGTGGCTCCCTCACTGACTAACAAATGTAAATTTTTTCCACAGAAAACAAATTTAAATACACATATAAAAATTCTTTCATATGTGTTTTCCTTGGGTGTCTTAAAGTATCATAATTTAACAGGTACAGAGAACTCGGAATAGATAGCCCTCCCTTCCCTAAAAATAAGAATCTTGTAGTATTTTCTCTTATGCTAACCAGAAAATTAAAAATCATACCTGATGGCTCTCATAATTCATCAAAATATGCAATATATTGTTTTCAACCTGTTATGTATTTCTCAAGTGTATTCACTTCTTTCTATTTCCATTTCTGGCACCTTGGTCCAAATTTCCATCTTTTACACCCAAATTACTATTATAACCCTCTAGATCCCTTGCCAGATCTGCTTTCATTTCCACGCCTGTATGGGAAAACTGCAAACCTGTGCTCTGCTCAGAAGCCAGAATTCATTTCTTTTTCAAAATCCAGACCTGTTTTTATCACATTGTTCCCTGCCTAAGGCCATAGGCCACCTACCCTGATTAGGAAATGAAGGTTTAAAAAACCTACTAGATTGCCGGGCGTGGTGGCTCACACCTATAATCCCAGCACTCGGGAGGCAGAGACAGGAGGATTGCTGAGTTCGAGGCTTGCCTGGGCTCCATAGTGAGCTCAGGGCCAGCCTGAACTGCAAAGCGAGAACCTGTCTCAAAAAAAAAAAAAAAAAAAAAAAACCTACTAAATTGCTCATAGCTACTACTTCTGTAGTAGCTACCTACCTACTTCTGTAGCATTCTTTCTACATGTGTCTTTCTACATGCTTTCATTTTTCTGCATCTCAATCAGGGTTACTTTCTTTCAGTTCCAGGGAAATCATGTGCTCCTGCTTCTTTATTGAGCTCTCTCATACCTAATGTTCCCTCTGCTTCAAACAAGAGCCCTCCTGTCCCCCATTTTACCATGCCTAACCTTTTAGTGTCCATCATTTTCTTGATTATATGCTTTCTCTCTAATAGCACTAAAAATTTCAGGAATTCTAGATGTATTAGTGTGTTTGTTCCATCAGTCTGGCTCCTCACACAAGATTATAAACTCTGTAAGCACAGAATTTGGATTTTTCTCAATTTACTGTTCCCAAAACCTAGAAGAGTGCTGGGAAAACTATGCGTTCAATAAGTGTTTGAAAAAATGAACAATAATTTCACCAATTTTATATTCTTTCTTTCAGAACTTGGCAATTTTATGTTGGAAAATGGCAGTGTATGTGATCTGGAAAGGACATTTCAAATAGAAAATTTCCTGAAAACATATCTAGAGAAGCCAAAATGAGAGTTCTAACTCCAGGACATAAGTGAAAATCTTTGGCCACTATCTCTTGTCTTAAATGCTAGCTCATGTCCAGAAAACTATATTACGCATTCCTTTTATTTTGTTTCAGATATACTGACAAAATTAAAGGGCCCTTGTCAGCCAGGACAAAAACAGTCAGGATCAGAATGCATTTGTCTGTCTCCAGAAGAAGACTGTAGGTAAGAGATACTCTGCTTTTGAACATTGGGTAACTAGTCTAGTACAAGCAGCCTGATGGAAAAGCAACTCTTCTTGAAGAATACACGTGAAACATAGTGACTGTCATATAACTAATACCCCTTTGAACTTGTATTGAATACAAGTCCTTTAAAATTATCTCAGCCTGGATTGTTAAGTTTGAATGGTTTTTGTTTGTTTAGACAGTTTCATTTTTGTTTTAATGACTTATTCTTATCCACTTAAAAAACTACATACTCAGTTCGCCCAGTAACTATGCCCTGGATTGTGACACAGTGAGTAGGCCCAGTGACTCTGCCCTGACCTATGCACATCAGCAGGCCCAGAGTTCTTGTGGGACCATCGCTTAGGGGGGAGGCCCGGCAACTGTGCCCTGGCTCACAGTGCAGTGAGTAGGCCCAGCAGTTCAACTGTGATATTTGCAGAGGGCCAGCAACTCTGCCACAGCCTCCACCATCAGTGAGTGCAGCAGTTCTCAGGAGACCCTCACCCAAGGCAGACACCAAGAACTCTCCCTTGCGCCACCGTGGGCTGCCCTGGCTGCTCAGGGATCCAGATCTTTGCAATACAGTCCCTCGGGGCCATTAAGGCTGAGCTCCAGGAACTAGAGCAATGGTAAACAATAAAGAGAAGAGCTCACTGAGGCTCCTCCATAAAACAAGAAACCCACTGAAAGAGTGAAGAAAGTCTCTGCAATGAAGACTCACTGGACCACAGTGACTAGTGACATGATTGTTCTGTTCAAGCATCATTCCTGGTGTTCCACACTGAAAGTGCCAAAGGGCCAATATGTACTCAAGGTCTAAAGGCCAGTTATACCAGGAGGACAACTCAGGATGTAGCCATTTCTTAAAGGTTCTAAATAGTAGCAAGAAAGATACTTGGAATGAGCACTTTACAGGCATCAAACCAGGAATTAAACCAAAAATATCAACAACACCAACAAAAAGATACAAAGGAGAAAACACCTAAATAAGACCCAAACCCAGAATTCCCAATCTCTAAAGGGAAATTTAGAGGGCAGTGATATGGACCAACCTGAACTCAACAACCTGGACTCCCTGAACTGGCAACAAAAGAGGATTTGGAAAAAATGAATTCAGAAATAGTTTCTCGGGACGGAGGGTTAGCTCAGTGGTTCCAGCGCCTGCCTCGCAAGCGCAAGGTCCTGAGTTCGATCCCCGGTTACCACATATAATGCTGGTCATAGAGACACACCCACCAACAATCAACACCACATACCACAATGTCGACGTGGTGGCTCACGCCTGTAATCCCAGCACTTGGGAGGCAGGGACAGGAGGATTGCTGAGTTCGTGGCGGCTTGCCTGGGCACCATAGTGAGCTCAGGGCCAGCCTGAACTACAAAGTGAGACCCTGTCTCAAAAAATCAAAAAAAAAAAAAAAAGTTTCTCAGATAAAAACAAAAATAATTACCATGGTGAAAGAAACATTAAAAATTAAATAAATAAGGCTGCTTTTACCTCAGAAACACAAGGGTCCTAGTCTCATACCCAGTACAGCCAAAAAAAAAAAAAAAAAAAAAATGGAACCACAGGAACATGAAATCTAATAAACAGATTCAAACAGAAATTCAAGAGGTTAAAAACTCCAGTAAAATTTTACACAATAGAAATAATGAATTTGAAGACAGAATCTCAGACATAGAAGATAGGACTTCAGTTAATGATCAGGAAAGGAAAGATTTCTTTAAAATATTAAGGGACCATGAGACATCAATATAGCAACTGCTAGATGCTGCACAAAGAATAGCAAGGCTTATTGGAGTCAATGAGGAAATAGCAGATAGTGCAAATGACATATAAAAAAAAAACTGTGCACAGATGTAATGGCAGAAAACTTCCCAAGCAGAGAAAAGAATTTGACAGATAAGTGAGGCATAAAAGACTCCAACTAACTGTGATACAAAAAATCCACACCCAGGCATATAATAATCAAGATACCAGAAACCAAACAGATGAATGAAATATTAAAAGCAGTTAGAAAAAGAAACAAATCACATAAAAAGGAAAATCCATCAGAATTACAGCAGACTTTTCAACACAAACCCTCAAGTGAAGGAGAACCTGGAGCAAAGTGTTTCAAGCCCTAAAAGAAAACAACCTCCAGCCTAGATTGATGTATTTTACAAACCATATTTCAAAATTGGTGGGTAAATAAGATACTTTCACAAAAAGTATACCTGAGAAACTTCATAAATACCAAACCAACACTCAAAAACATTGTAAACAATATTCTAGAAGTAAGATATTTCCATAACAAGGAACACCTGAAAAACTTCATGAATACCAAGCCTGTGTTATGAAAAATGCCAAATAAGGTCCTAGAAAAAGACAGTGAAGGCCACAACTCCATGAGCCTTAACAGAGTGAAACCATTAGGCAAGGCAAGAAACTAAAGAGAAAGGAGGAATAATTTAAAAATAATAATAAACAAGTCAACAACAGGAAAATATCATAAGGATAAGCCAACACATATCATGTATAATTATTAATGTTAATGGCCTCAGTTAACCAAGTAAAAGAAATAGACTGTCAGGATAGATTAAGAAGGAATATCCAACAACATGATATACACAAGAAATACACATAATTCAAAAATAAATCCATAGACTGGAAGTAAAAGGATGAAAAACAATTCTTTTTTTTTTTTTTTTTTTGCTTTTTGAGACAGGGTCTGGCTTTGTAGTTCAGGCTGGCCCTGAGCTCACTATGGTGCCCAGGCAAGCCGCCGCGAACTCAGCAATCCTCCTGTCTCTGCCTCCCAAGTGCTGGGATGACAGGCGTGAGCCACCACGTCCGGCATTGTGGTATGCGGTGTTAATTGTTGGTGGGCGTGTCTCCACGCCCAGCGTTATATGTGGTTACCGGGGATCGAACTCAGGTCCTTGCGCTTGTGAGGCCGGCGCCAGAACCACTGAGCTAACCCTCCGGCCCAGAAAAACAATTCTTCATGCAACAGCAAAATGCAAAAAGGCAGGATTGCTTTACTTATTTGAATACAAAGTAAATTTCAGACCAAAACTAATTAAGAGAGACAAAGAAAGATTCTATATCCTCAAACAGGGACAACGCAAGAGGAAGAGATGACATTCATGAATTTATATGCACCAAATGCTAGCACATCTAATTGTAGAAAACAAATATTAATAGAGAAAAATAAGCACTAATACACGATAATAGCCGGGAATTTCAGTACCACAAAAACAAATAGACAGATCAACTAGACAAAAAATCAACAATGAAATATCAGAACTGAACCAAACTTTTGAAGAGTTGGACATAACATTTACAGAGTATTCCACACCCACAAAACCAAAACACACATTCTTTTCAGCTGCACATATCATTTTCCAAAATAGATCACATACTGGTTCAGGCAACATGTTTAAGTTAATACAAAGGAACTGGAGTTAGCCCCTATATACTGTCAGACCATTGTGCCTTGAAATTGGAGGTCAGTAGCAAAAGAAATTCTAAGATCCTCACGAACACATGGAAATTGACTAACACTCTCCCAAACAACCAATGAGTTACAGAAGAAATTGAAGAAAGAAGAGTGTTTCTACAATTAAATGATAGTGCCATTACAACATACAGGAATGAGTGAGACACAATAAAGGCAGATCCATGAGGGAAATGCAGAGCAGTGAATGCCCATACTGAGAAAATAGAACAAACTCAAATAAACAACCTAATGCAGACCCTCAAGCTCCTAGAAAAAGAAGAGCAAGACAAACCCAAAGCTCATACAAGGAAAGAAGTCAATGCAATGGAAATTAAGAGAATGATACAGAAAAAAATCAATAAATTGAAGAGCTGGTTCTTTGAAAGAATAAACAAAATATACAAA
Source organism: Thryonomys swinderianus (assembly GCA_004025085.1). NCBI lineage: Eukaryota > Metazoa > Chordata > Mammalia > Rodentia > Thryonomyidae > Thryonomys > Thryonomys swinderianus. The sequence goes on along the minus strand of PVIC010004362.1, from coordinate 23,285 downwards.
CCTTTAGCCAACATTATCAAAAAAGAGGAAAGAAAAGGCTAAGATCCAGGCAACTAGGAATGAAAAGAATGAAACCATGACAGATCCAGTGAAAAGCTAGAGGATAGTCAACACCTACTTTGAGAACCTATACTTGAATAAGATCGAAAATGCAAAAGAAATGGCAGATTTCTAGACACATATGAACTACCAAAGTTAAATGAAGAAGATATAAAAATTCTAAGCATCCCAATATCAATCAGTAAAATTGAAAATGTAATTAAAAACTTACCAACAAAGAAAAGTTCTCTACCTGATGACTTCAGTGGTGAATTCTACAAGAAATTTGGGGAAGAGCTAATTCCACAACTTAAGAAACTCTTTAATGAAATTGAAAAAGATGCAAGACTCCAAAATTCATTCCTCAAAGCAACTATTATCTTGATTCCAAAAGCAGAGAAAGAGCCAATCAAGAAAGAAAACTGTAGGCCAATCTCACAAATGAATATAGATGCAAAAATCCTCAATAAGATACTGGCAAACAGAATACAGAGAGTTATCAAAAAGATCACACACCTTGACCAAGTTGGATTCATCCTAAAGATGCAAGGATGGTTCAACACATGTAAATAGATATATGTAAAGCACTATTTTAATAGAGTCAAGGACAGAACCAGACAATCATTTCAACAGATGCAGAAAAGCATTTGACAAAATTCAACACCCATTCATAATCAAACCCCTACAGAAAACTGGAATAGATGCTTTTCATCTCAACCTGATAGAAGCTATTATGAGAAACCAACAGCCAGCCTTTTCCTGTATACTTTTTTGTTTATACAAAATCAACATTGTTTACAGGAGTGGCCAGCTCCAGCCCTACAGCTGACATTTTCTGAACAAAGAAAGTAGTCTTGTATTCTGAGTCACGGACTTTGGTTCCTAGAAAGTTTTATATACTAGTGTACTCATTAACTCTAAAGTGAACATCAGAGATGAAAGTCATATTTAGTTTAAGTACAGGGATCTTGCCCTCTCAGTAAGAGGAAGATATAGTACAAATGCACTTGAAAAGCTATATAATGATGCCGACATGTTCTACAAAACATGTTCTAGATAAAAGTTGCAATTAATGAGCATTTTAAAGATCAGAGGAGATATAGATAATGATGGGTTGGATTGTTCTAAGTAAGCCAGGGTATAGCTGGGAACCAAACCTGACACAGGCAGAAAAGTGTGAGTTGAGCAAGACTAGAGTGTCAGCAAAAGAAAATTAATCTTATCAGCTTGGAAAATGAGAATACAACTGTCAGATAATAAAGATGGATTTAGCAAAATGGGAAAATAATTCTAGAAAGGAAGTTCATTGGAAGATTTTGGTTACTAAATTCTTCAGACTTTGATTTCAAGTCAATTGGAAATAAGATTAAGATGAAATTTTAGAAAAATGAATCTCAAGCAGCAGAAAAGCTGAAAGAAGGACCGAGAGAATTTTCTGAATATAACAGAGAAATGGGGGGGTGGAGAAGAAAACTCAGTGATAAATTAAAATACTAAATTTGTTACATGCCATGTGATCCTCATAAGTATTTGCTTTCCCTTTCTGGACAGCCATTTTTCAGAAGATATCTGTGTATTCGATACTGACTCAAATCATTACTTTACTTCATCTGCTTGCATGTTTTTGGCCAAGAAATGCTTAAATAATCAGCATCTCCATTTTCTCCACACTGGTTCCTGTCAAGAAGGTCCACAGTTAGAATGGGGTCTTGAAAGGACAAAACTTGCATCCAATAGCACGAAAAAAGAATCCTGTGGCCATGACACCTGCTACGACTGGGAAAAATGTTCAGGTAAACCCCAGTATTGACCATATACTACAAATGCTGTCACTCAAGATTTATTTCAGTGCTTCTTCTCCCCATTTACATCTTTGCAAAATTAATCTTTTCTTTAAAAATAGCTTTGAGTGTGCTCGCTTCGGCAGCACATATACTAAAAATAGCTTTGAGTTGTAAGACATTTAAATGACCTAAACAGAAAAGAGAAACTATAACAACTCACAATTGAGAATAATTGCCTTAATACTTAAGGTCTTTGTCTTTCCGATCTTTTTCTGTGCACATATCATCTGTGTTACCTTAGAACTCAGTAGGAAGAGCAACTGTCCTGATTTCAGGCTTCAGGCTCTCCTTGGCACAGAGAATTTTAGATGACCATCTTCAATATTGGCAGTTTTTCCCCTGAGGATTGAGACTCATTGGGACCAACAGTTCTGTCCAGTTAAAGTTGTGTTTCATAAGGATATGATTACAAGAAGCATCTTCCTGCAATTTCTGTAAGGCATCTTCCAGTACCTGGAATCAACCAGAGATGGACATGTTATTCAAGAAGATACCTTGGACCCTGTCTTTCCCCTGCAGAACATTATCCAAAAACCTCTACTGCTTCCCTTCCCCACCAAACATACAGTCGACCAGATGCCCCAGAAAGTGCTAGGACTCGTAGTTACAGGGAACTTTCTGGTGCAATGGTAAGCTCACTCCCAGGAAGTGGTCTAGTTAGCAGATTGCTCTGGCCAGCAGTTTTCTTCCTCCAGATTGTTTGAAATTAACCTGTCAGAATGATACCAACACTCTAATTTGGGTGACTAATTTTTTTTTTTTGAGACAGGGTCTCACTTTGTAGTTCAGGCTGGCCCTGAGCTCACTATGTAGCCTAGGCAAACCTCGAACTCAGCAATCCTCCTGCCTCTGCCTCCCGAGTGCTGGGATTACAGGTGTGAGCTACCATGCCTGGCACTGTGGTATGTGGTATTGATTGTTGGTGGGCGTGAGTCACCACACCCAGCATTGTTGTATGTGGTTACCGGGATCGAACTCAGACCCTTGCGCTTGCGAGGCAGGCGCCAGAACCACTGTATTGCCCCAGAAATACATTGGTTTTAAAGAGAAATCTGACCCTGAAGTACTCAAAACTAAGCTTCATGTAACAGACAAAAATGGTTGTAGATTAGGATTTCACAGAACTGAAATATGCAACTAGATTTCTCCTGTGACATATTTTCAAAAATCTATGTTAAATCCGGGCATAGAATATATAATAGAACCTTGTTGAATGGTTACCTGTAGCTAAAAGCACCTGTGTTTGCAACAAAAAGATAAAAATTATACTGTTCTCCTCTGTACTTCTATTTTCTATGCGAGTTTTTCAGCTCAGTTCCAGAGAGAAGAGAGGTCTTGTTACCCAAACCTAGATCCTTCTTGATCTGTTTAAGGTTGACCATCAAGATTCAGCTTTCTTGACACCTGACAGAGGATAGACATGATGGGTGGCACAATGAGGGGAGCATCTGGTGGCAGAGGTGAATGTCTGGGGCTTCTGACCATCATTCTGCATTTGCTCTGTACAATTCCACACACCAGAGCATGAGATGTACATTGCTCAATTCCAACCACTATGAAATCATCCTATTGATAAAAACTCTCTTCCTCTTGTTTTTCCAGCCTTGGTCAAACCCTGTCAGTCAATGGGAAGCCCTTTCAAAAGAATTTGGATAGGAAAGAGCTGATTTATTAGTGTATTTTTGCTTAAAAGTAACACTGTTTCTAAGAAATGTAGTATAAGATGGTTATAATTAAAAATATATACAGAGAATAAAAAGAACTTAGACAGGAGGTAGTACAAAACAGTGCTAAAGTACTTGGGTTTATGTTTAAAGTGAACTTTCTTTCTTATTTATCATGAAGAAAGAAATTCAAGAAACTTGATTATGAGGAATTTTATAATTTTGCTTTTTTCCCCATAAATTATTCTTTTCAAATCTGCCACACTGTAAAATAATTGGCAGCAAAGAAATTTCATTTAAATATCTCCTTTACTATTGCCCCTTTGTTATACATGTATCAGCAATGTCCACAGACTCCAAGAAACCGAATTTGTCAAAAACAAATAGAGATACTAAAATATTTGGATACTTAACCTATAGTGTTCAAATTATAAAACTATTTTGGGATAACCAAACTGACACGTGTTAATGTTTCTTCTTAAAAGATTTATTCCAATAATTTAAAGAATGTGTGGTCCTGAACATAATCAGAAAACTCAGAGCATTTTTTCCCTAAAGTTATGATCTATTTTTGTTAGCATTCTTCAACTGGGGAGCAAATCTGTGCCGCAAAGAATGCTGTTTGGAGAGGCACTTGAGAATAGCATCGATGTACAAACTAATGCATTTACAAGACAGAGAGTGCAATGTATTTTCTATCCAACCCACTTATGGCAAATTGGGATACTAGTGATTTTCAGTTGAATTGAATGTTGCCTTGATTAAACTGTGCTCTTGATTATATCGTGCTCTTTGTTACTCTTTTCCTTTTCTCTCTAAAATGAAATAAGAAAAAGTTTAAAGTGCAGCTTCAAAAGTTCACTTTTCGAAAGTTAGAACTGGAATGCCTTCCCCAGGAAGCCAACCAACAGGAAGGTGAAATTCACTCAGCAAAATCCATTGAACATCCAATCTGTGGAAATTGCTGTACAAGGCATGGGGAGCTGGCTGAAGACAAAGAACCTTTTGTACCCCTCAAATTGTTCACAGTAGGTGGAGGAGTAACATTACACAGCAATTGTGTGAATCTTCTTAATGCAGAGAGGTGTGTGATAAGAACTGTAGGAGAAAGAAATACCTTCTCAACTGGAGGTTTCCTAAGCATGAGGTATGATACTGAGTATTGGATAATTAGTCAGAGGAGGTGGTGGGACAGGCCTTCTGATGCTTGCAGTCTAAAAATTAGTCAAAGAGCATTAAAGAACATTTAAGCTACAATCATACTAAGAGAGTGTTCACCATGCCTGTCCAAAAGCCAGGAAATTGTTTTCCTCACCAAAAATGGAAAAGTCCCCTGGTGTTCTCAAAACTCCAGCCCTTCCAATAACACACAAGACTTTCCACAGCTAGAGTCTTCACTAGAGAGAAGATAAGAAGAAAATTCTTCATGACATGTTTCCTACTAAGGGAAGGATATCTATGTAGTCAATAACTCTCTCACTTTTCCTGTTTTGTGAGAAACACGGGGAAAAAACTGACATCTGTTTGGAAGGAGTTATCCATTTATGACATCACTGTTGATACTCAGGCTGATGCTAATGATTTGATTAGGCTAATTAGCCCACATCCATGTAATAGTTATTCTTATGTGCGTATGTCTGTATCCAGTATTTAAAATTTTTAATCAATTGATCCAGGAGGATTACTTGAACATGCTATGAAAAGCTGAGTAGGTCATAGAGAAGAAGGAAACACAGTTAATGTTCACAAGCACTTAACAATTTTCTTAAGCAAAAGATATATGTAACTAGAATACATAAAAATATCAGATATGGTGTGATCATAATATGCACATAAGATAAAAATTAAATATTTCAAATGCCGGACGTGGTGGCTCACGCCTGTAATCCCAGCACTCGGGAGGCAGAGACAGGAGGATTGCTGAGTTCGCGGCGGCTTGCCTGGGCACCATAGTGAGCTCAGGGCCAGCCTGAACTACAAAGCGAGACCCTGTCTCCAAAAAGCAAAAAAAAAAAAAAAAAAAAAAATTTTTCAGTATATGAAAGAAGTTAACATATAAAGTGTTATATCAGAAAACATTATGAAAGATGTCTGTTTTTATAAATAGTTTAAGATGCTCATATAAGTCACATGCTAATTAAAGTTACATGATGAGGTCAGCAGAAATAAATATTTCAGATATGGTACTAAAATTATCCTGTTAAACTTGAGTTAAAGAAAAGATCATGAGAGTTAAGTGGTTATGAAATGACTCATAAAGGGGAGATGAATTATAGGAAATTGCTATGGGGAAAGACAAGGAAAAGAGCGTGTTAGTCTGGCAAAAGAAGGGGAAGAAATAAAAAAGGGACAAAAGTACTAACCCCTTCGGAATCTTGTTTGCAAAACTGAGAAGAGATTAATCCACAGGGATTGAAGAGAGTAAAAATAAAAAAAAAATAAAAGTCATTATGTTGAAAAAAGAATTTGAGATCAAAGTATGAAGGGCTTTGAACTTTGGCTAATGCATACATATAGACTGTATAAGCAAATGAATATTCCTTTGCATCGTTTTATTTAGCATACGTGAGCTTGGCCATGTTACATCAACATGATTGTTTGAAAGATACTTCGTAAGTACAGATCCATGGGCTATGAAGTGATTAGGCGACGCCAAACCTGAGTCTCATCAGAGAACCACACAGCTGAACTGCTGCCCAAAAATACAGATCACCAAGTACAACACAGAAATATCCCAAAGAGAAATCAGCAAATGTGGACATATTGTTTAACCTCTCTGAGCTGTTTTATGCTCTGTGTGATTAGCACAACAGCATCATTCATATTGTTTGCTGGGCGGATTCATCGAAATAAAGAACGCGAAGTGCTTGTCATACTGTAGTTTTCCAGCTCATGCCCTATGAATGGGACCCGCAGTGTCCTTAGGCAGTGCCGGACAAAGCAGCAAGGACAGGCTGGGAGTGTGGAGGTGGGCTGGCGCGACCCGGGCCTGGACGCGGGCAGCGAGGCGGGAAGCTGGGAGGCAGCGAGGCTCTCAGACGCCACCGCCCCGGCCGCTCGCTGCCGTCTCGCACTTGGGGCGCTCGTGTTCAGCACAGCTAGGTCTTTTGAGTCTCTGCCTTTGATTCAGCTCCCCGTTCACTGTCACCCAGGAGCCCCCCCGGGGGGGATGGGTTAAGGAAAGTCAAGCCCCACAGAGCAGTGACGCCGTTCTGTCCCTGTGTCTCGCCGCAGCCTCCACTTCCAGCTGCATCTGCCTGTTGCCCCCGCAGTGCATCAGAGGAGGAGACCGACTCTACTGTGTCAAAATGGGGTCATCGGCACGCGAGAAAACGGCGAGCCTCTGTGAAGTGGGAGCTGTGAGATGCGCGAAGAGAAAAGTGGAGATCCTGCGCTCTGGGAGGTGCCTGGCCTAGAGCCATCACCGCAGATGGGTTTACTCCCCGGAAGAAGTCTGCACGGAAGGGTGATTTTGTACAGAGAGCACATGAGTATGGCCGGACGTCACTGACAGCAATTCTCTGCTGTTAATTTCATGCTATCGTTCTCTCCCTGGCTCCCCCGTCCAGCACCCCATCCAGTCCCAGTCCGTGTCACCCCACAATATACCTCTGACTGGCAAGTCTCGTGTCAGCCCAGTAAATGTGCTCGCTCACGTTTTATGAAAACAAGCAAGATTCTAAGGACCTTGTGAAGCAGGTGGTACTAAGCTCTTCACAAGGAAAAATCTACAGTCCCCATAAAACACATTCTGGAAGCCTAACCATCATATATATTCACTCAACAAATAATTTCCGAATGTCTATAATTTGCCAAGTACTGTTAAAGATCCTAGGAAAACAGCCAAAAGCTCTTGCCTTCTTAAAGTTCATATTTACATAAGGTTAGATATACAAAAAATAACTCTGAAAAGTATGTAATATGATTGATATTGATCATTGCTACATAGGAAATAAAGCAAAGATGGGTGAGTCCCATTCTTAAACACCATCATATACAAAAAATATTCCATATTAATAAACATCACTAAGTATGATTGGGCTCAAGTGGGAATCACTTTATTTAAAGTAGTTAATGATATACTTCTTTACTGACTTGTTTTAATTTCACTTCCTTTCCCCTTCTTTCTCCTTGGTACCTTTTGAACACTTTCTTCTTATCTCATAATATCTATTATAAAATCAGAAAAGACAAAAAAATGGAAACAAGTTTTGGTAGATAAGAAAGAAAAGAAGGGTTTAAAGGAGGGGAAAGGGAGTGGCAAAGAAGAGGAATCAAGATATACATATACAAAGTCCCCATGATGAATGTGGTCATTATGTTTATCTAAAATGTACCAATAAAATTGATTCTAAAGGATAAATTTCTGAGGTCTCATTTTCTACGGTAAAAGAAAAGAGACTCTCTTCACCTCTGCTGAAGTCTAAAGGTTCAATCCAAAGTGTATGATGCAAAGAAAATTGCCTGAAAATTGTAGAGGAATATTTTTTAAATAGATCAAATCTTTTTATTAAGTCATATAGCAGACAACTCCGGGTTGGAGAAGCCGGCATACCATTTGGCTTGGGGAAGATAAATGCCATTAGAACAGTGACTCTCAAATGCTGGAATACATCACAATGTTAATTCAGATGCCTAGAACCTGCCCCCAAGTTTCTGATCCAGCTGGTCTTCGATGGGAGCCGAAAAGATTGTCCCATGTCTTTTCCTCAGGCTGTCTGCATCTCTGGTGAACCTTCCTGGCCTGGATCAGTAGCAGAACACCAGCACACAAGGGACCAAAGACCTAAGAGAGCATCTGTGTGTTGTGGAGGCATGTATCATAAAAATGTGCACTGTACTTGGCCTGGTGGATGCTGTGAAATCCTAGGTGTTACTGATTAGAAGGACCTGGAGCTGTTCATCCATCTCTGAGCTGAGCCTGCATCCTGCCTTGTGCTTACAAGATGCTTAGCAGAGTGGTCTGCCCCATCTCATGGTGAGAAAGAAGCGAGGTGGCATTCCTGGGTGAGAGAGTCCCGGGTGCGAGGATAAACGCAGAAGCTCTAACTCCTGTGGCTCTACACAGAGGCATGCAGAGGAAAGGGAGTACTGGCTCTGGCCACAGCCAAGGAAACAGGTGAGATGAAAATCAACTATGATTCTGGAGAATTCAAAGGAGACAACATTTAAAAGTACAAAGTGTGCCGGGCGTGGTGGCTCATGCCTGTAATCCCAGCACTCGGGAGGCAGAGACAGGAGGATTGTTGAGTTCGAGGCTTGCCTGGTCTACACAGTGAGCTCAGAGCCAGCCTGAACTACAAAAGCAAGACCCTATCTCAAAAAAACAAAAAACAAACAAACGAACAAAAAAAGTACAAAGTGACTGAAAGTACGTGTTCTGCCCTGGAGTAATCAAGGGGTGAGCAAAATGAATTCAGCAGGACATAGTGAAAGCTGGGGACACTGTACCAAGGTGCCACAAGTGAGTGGTTTAAAATAACACAACTCCATTGTCCCACCGTTCTGAAGCCTAGATTTATGAAGCCAAGATGTGAGCAGGACCAGGCTCCTCTGAAACCTGCAGGAGACAGTCTTTCCTGGCTCTTTGCAGACCCTCATAGTTGCCAGCAGTGCATGACATTCTTTTCCTTCTAAACACTTCACACCATCTTTTACCTGTGATATCAGAGCCCACGTCTCCACCTGTCTCCTGTGGGTGGATGCCCAACTTTACTATCATCTAGGGACACTGATCAGATTGGGTGAAGCCTAGTCGAAGTCATTGTCTTAACTTGATGGCATCGACAAGGATCCTTTTTTTTTTTTTTCGCAGTACCGGGGATGGAACTCAGGCCCTTGTGCGTCCTAGGGTAGCATGGTACCACTTGAGCTAAATCCCCAGCCCTTCAAAGATCCTGTATTTAAATATGGCTCCATTCACACGTACCTGGAGTTAGGACGTCAGCATGTCTTTTTGACAGACACAAGTCACACACAACATAGATTAGAAACAGATTTCTCCTCTTTACATTACAGTGTAATCAGAGTTATAAAAGAAATTATATGCTTGATTAAAGTCAGTCACACTTACTCTAAAGTATTTTATTTTTTCCTTGTAGTAATCTTCCCTCTCAGTAGTGACTAGTTGGTCTTTTTACCATTTGAATTACCTTTGTTTCAAAAAACTTTTTGAAAGCACTAATCCATAAAATAATTTGCATATCATTGCCAGTTGAATTTTTCACACCCTGATACTAATATAACAACTTTTACTGTATGATACTATAGTATACAATATGTAGTAAGAGCTAGTGCTAAAATTATCATCATGAAGCAGAAAGCAGATATGGAATATATTAAACATATGGAATGTGGATCTAGAATCTTCAACTCTGTCCTAGATTAAATTCTAGATAAAGGTAAAAGCTTTATTCTTTGAGGCTATGAAACATGAATATTTAACATTCACACTTCCAGTCAAGTAACTGAAAAATCAATTCAGGTCTTTCATGTAGATTTTAACTTTTTGATTCTACAATACATATATAAATAAGTGAGGCCCTCACTTCAACAAGCTTTCTGAATGAATGTGTTACATATTATATATCTCTTGAAAACCCAAACACGAGCATGATCCTTAAATCACAATCTTAAAATTCCAGTACTATGGTCTGGTGAGAAGACAAGCAAACCTAACTAAAGTTTTCTCTTTTTAGCAATCTCATGAGAGCTCACTGAATTTTAGAATTTGTTATTGGGCTCTCTCTCTTTGTCCAGAAACCTTCACTTTTCCCAGTCTACACTCCTTAATTTGCTCTTTTTTTCTTTTCTTTTCTTTCCTTTCCTTTCCTTTCCTTTCCTTTCCTTTCCTTTCCTTTCCTTTCCTTTCCTTTCCTTTCCTTTTCTTTTCTATTCTTTTTTTTATTTTTTTCTTGAGACAGGGTCTCACTTTGTAGTTCAGGCTGGCTCTGAGCTCACTATGTAGCCCAGGCAAGCAATCCTCCTGCCTCTGCCTCCCAAGTGCTGAGATTATAGGCAAGAGCCACCACGCCCAGCACTCCTTAGTTTTGAAGACTGCTCCTCTATGGTTTCCATAGAACACCCACAGACACACCGAATCCCTATGCCTTCTGAAACTCATTTTGAGTAACTAGAATCTGATGAATCATAAGGTTTCTGTTCAGTACTGGACTCCAACTTGCCTTGAAGCTTGATTAATTAGATTCCAAATGTCTGGCTTTCTCTAAGGTCACCTTCACTCTTCTGGAATGCATCACAAGTGGAATCAATGAGGCATCTCGCTCCCAAACCAAACAAATGGCCTGCAAAATTATAGTTTTCCCTAGTCTGTTTTATGAATGTGAGACAGGCCACTGCTAACATATTTGTCTTCTTGACAAGTTCTGGCTGCAGAGCCTCAGTTCCATGTGTCCAGTGTCAGTTAGGAGAGATGTGTGTCACCAATCAAGGGACTCTAGGGGACAGATGGTACACTGAAAGTCACAATCCACATGATTTATATAGAAAGATGTTCACCACAACATTATTTATAATAGCAAGCAATGACAGGCCCTAAATATCCAATAATAATTATGGACCTTTCCTATGAAGAGAAAGGCCACTGAAAAGCATTTTTAAAAAACATTTTTAGGGATGTAATAAAAAGTTTAAAACCAGAGTATAAACTATCTGACTACAGTTATGAAAATTATATTTGTACATAAATGCCTTTAAAACAGCAACTAGTAATACTTATTGCTGAGATTTGAAATTATCTTTCTTATTTAGATTATTCAGTATGTTCTAGATTTTTCCCAAGTTTGCCACAGTTAAGCTTGATTGTGTCAACTAGATTGGCTTTGGATCTGCCTGGTGGGCAGGAGAGCCTTTCCGGGGGTGTCTGGGTGGGTCGTGGATGTCTGGCCTCTCACCCCTTCCTCTCTGGCACTGTTTCTCTGCTCTCCTTCATGGCTGCCGTAAGTAAGTAGCTTTGCCCACCACGCTTTCTCCCGTGATGGTTCTCCCTTCAAACCAGCTGGACCTGAACTGAGTCACTGTAAAGTGTGAGATACATTTAACTATTCTCCTTTAAGTTATGGGGGTCAACTATTGCATCCAGCAAGAGGAAAACTGATTCATACGCAGTCTGTGTTTTTTTGCAATTAAACCTGAAAAGTCATTCTGAGCACTTTCTCCTCTATGTGAGTGAGAAGAACAGACAGCTAATTCTGTTTACAGACACATAATGTGGGGTGTGTAGCACTCCCTGTCTTACACCATGAGGGAGGACTTACTCTTTGAGGGAGGACTTACCCCATGAAAGAGGCTTGGCAATTTTCAGCTGATCTTGTGAGCCTCACAAACATCAGTTGCTTATTTTTGAGCATGCAAAGAATAGCTGCTAAGTCACAAGAGCAGGTCTATAGTCATGCAGAGATTATGGAGGAGATTATAGATTTTAAAGGTATACTTAAAGCAGTATTGTGCAAAGTAGAAAATAAGTAGCTATTAAAAACTAGACTTATAAGTGAAATAAATAGGTCACAGTTGTGTAAATATCATATTTGTTCTCTGGTATGAGAAACTGAAGATGTTAATGAGTTCTAGAATGTATGATGGATATTTTGAAATAGAAAATATTCTAAGGGAAATGTGGTGGAGGTGTGAGTCACGAGGTGTAAAGAAAAAATATGATGGTAATTTAAAAAAGGGAACCAAAGCTTATGTATTTAGGGGGTGGGGGCTTGTGGGCAGGTAGGGGAATGGGGAAAAAATGAGAATTAAATCATATCATATACTGGTACAAATTCCCAATACTGAGTGTGATAATGATGCATATAGTGTACCAATAAAAATTTTAAAAACTATAGGTACAGCAAATCTTAAGTGAATAATTTTTTTAACTACACAGTTAATAAAACCAAGCCTAAATCTCCCAAGTTTGATAACAGTTAAAGACACTGAGTGTTGTTTATGTTTAGACAAACCTCTCTGATAATTATATCCTTCATGTGGGAAAAAAGGCTAAAAGCTCAGTCCACTCTATGTGTTCTGTGGTTTGGCTGTAGTAATATATATTAGGTAACTTTCATATATATATGAATAAATGAATGAATATCTTACTCTACTACTAATAAGGAGCCTCTAGTGAAATGTACATCCAATCATGTGGATATTGTCATTATTAATACCAATGGAGCCAGAGATATAGCTCAAGTGGTACTGCACCTACCTTGGAAGCACAAGGGCCTGAGTTCAATCCCTGGTACTGTAAAAACTAAAAATAAATAAATAAAACCTTTAATACCAATGGAAAGAAGTGTGTGGGCACCACCATTTATATTCTACAATATAACACTTTCATAATTGCCACTTTTGCAGTTGAACCTTGACCTATTAGGGACCCAGAGGGCTTACCTACAGTGGTCAGGGAAAAAAAAATGTCTGGAACACTCAGAAGCCACACCCAACTGAACTGATGAAATCCGCTTGTTCATTGTTCTCATAGGGGCATGACCCCTTCTATCAGAAACAGCAAAAAAGCTTTTAAATCCTCTTGAGAATATAGCATAACTCATACCAAATAAACAGATATGGCCCAATGTTTGAATCTGAAAAACAAAATTTAAAATTTAACAGTCTTTGATGTCAAAACCCATGAAAAGTACGTAAAGGGAAATTAGATTAGATTGTAGGAAATACTGCCACCTCCTTTTCAGAAGGCAAGGACACAGTAGATATAGAATGGATTTTGCTTTAATAAAATACAACCCTTAATATAAGAGTAAAGCCACACCCAAAACTCAAAGGCAGGAGACTAGAAGATTTTGCTAGCCATTCATGTATTTTTTTTTTCTTTTTGGAGACAGGGTCTCGCTTTGTAGTTCAGGCTGGCCCTGAGCTCACTATGGTGCCCAGGCAAGCCGCCGTGAACTCAGCAATCCTCCTGTCTCTGCCTCCCGAGTGCTGGGATTACAGGCGTGAGCCACCACGTCCGGCATTGTGGTATGCGGTGTTGATTGTTGGTGGGCGTGTCTACACACCCAGCATTACATGTGGTCACTGGGGATCAAACTCAGGTCCTTGGGCTTGCGAAGCTGGCACCAGAACCATTGAACTAACCCTCCGGCCCTGCCATTCATGTATTTTAATAGCACCAAACTCTGGAACAGAAACCTAAGTAAAGCAACTCATTTTATCACACTTGAAAGCTAACTGCTGCTTTAGAGCATATTTCTCCTTCTACTGAAATCCGGTGATATATGGTAGCACATCTTTACAGTTATCAAAAATACTGATCACCAATTTTAGTGGCTCTCTGTCTCCCAGGAACCCAGTAGGATCACATTTCCTGACTTCAGTAGATTGGTGAATCATACAATTATTTTGGATCTATGAAATGGGAAAAGTACATATATAGTTTCTGGACCAAGCATGTAATTGCAACCACAGATCACCCAGAGGTCCTCTTTTCTATGGCATATTTGAGATAGCAGCTACCCCCAAATCACTCACATGAGTGGAGCCAAACTAAGAAAATTTTCATGGATATGGGATATGAGAAAAAAAAATAAACTTTTCCTGATTCAAGCCACTGAAATTTGAGGGTGATTTATTTGTTAACATCATAACATAGTTTACCTGTCTGATATTAATTGTGAGTGTCATAAATGACATGATGCTAATGAGAAATTGATCTCTTTCACTTCCTGAAAGTATATCAGAACATTTGCTTTCTTCTGAGTATTACTGAGAATTTCTGTCTCTTTGAACAAGACCTATCATCATTAGTATTCTTGGGAAAAAATACAGACACAAATTAAAATTACAAGAAAGGAGCAATTATGTTTAGTTTTAAATACATTCTGAATTACACATTTCATAGAGAAATTGATTAGGAGAAATTAATATTATAAGGACAAAATGAGTTTTTATGTAGAATTGATTTGCTTGGACTGAAGGAAAACATTCAGAGAAAAATGATAAACACATTCCCAAGAAAATCATATTTGCGTAATTCAATGGACTCTCAGAAAGGTTTAATATTTTTAAAAAATATTTCAAAGTTAATTGAATCTGCCTCACATTTCTTATCAAGTGGTTCTTACTGCATTTCTCATCAAGTGCAGGGTAGAATTGCAATTTAAAGAATTCTAGGCAGCCAGGGATTGAGGTCAAGTGGTACTGCGCCAACCTTGGATGCACAAGGACCCGAGTTCCATCCCTGGTACCAAAAAAAAAAAAAAAAGAATTCTAATCATTTACTAATTATGCTAGTTATAGAAAAATGGAGTTTTCATTCCAGTTCTAATGTTGTGATATAATTTACAATCCAGTCAGGATGTCTTAGCAGGTACTATTTGTTGCTCTATCTTCCTGAGCATCTATTTGTCCCTCTCCTGAAGGCCAGTGTTTCAGGACACACTAGTCCTAGTCTTAATCCAGGCCCTAGAGGTGAATTCCATGGGATGTAGATCCATCCAAAGGCCCCATCACCCTTTCTGTGCCATTTACACATGTGGTGAGCTGCTAATCTGCTGAACAAGAGGTGAGGCCTAGTTTCTGGAGAACTTCAGAGAATGACTGGCTCATTCTTCTCAAGTTTTCAGAGAAAAATGGCCTCTTTTTCTGAAGAGGTCTGAAAGTGCTTTTTGAGACAGTTTCAGGGGTTTTGGCACCATGAGATTTCCAAAGCCTAAATCAGAGAGATTACAGGAGACTCATGAAAAGAATCAAACAGTTGATATCATTCAGCCATTGAATTGGGCAGCTCTTGATGGACAATATTTTCAGTTTTACTGTTATGATATCAGACATTTTTTTCTACTATTTGAACTACTTTTGTGTTGGATTTTCTGCTACTTATATCCAAAATAACCTAATTCCCAAATAATCATGATTTTGCAGTTTGTATCTAATATCGAGAAGTTGGGATAAATTTTGCTACTTAAGTAACTACAATGCTTTTAAAAATATAGAGCACATTTCTACTTACTTGAAGATACTTACCTTGTATCTAATGAAGAAGAGATAAATCTTCCAAAATTGAAGGTAAGAAGTCAAAAATATGAATTTATACTGAATTTCTTAGAAAGCTAATCAACCCTAAAGCTTCCTGAATATCCAATAGTGAACTATGGGCTTAGAGAACACTCAGTACTGTTCTCCAAAGAGGAAGACCTAGGCTTAGTAAGCTACTCCTAGGCAACAAATTTGTCATATAATCATTTAATTCAACATTCATAATGATTCTAAGAGACATAAATTGTAGGCCTTCTTTAGTGATGAAGAAACTAAAAATTAGAGTTCTTTACATCTTGTGAAACCCAGAGATAGAATTCAAATATGGCCAGTGTAACCCAAGGTCTAGGGCTTGAGTGTACCAAGGTTAATTTATTGACTCTATAATTGCACTGTGCTTATTTTAGCATTTACACAGGAGACTGAAAATTGTTTGGCTTTCTTCTTATTGGGATGTGAGTTCAGCTTCCTTCCTCTGTGCATCTTTTTAGGCTGGTGATTGCCTTGACTAGTAAAGTATGACAAAAGAGACATGAAGTAACTTCACAGACTATCAAAAAGGATTTGAACCTCTCAGCTTGTTGAAAGAAATACTGGTCCTCGGTGGCCTGAATTTCCAAAGTAGAAGTCAAATGACCCTTAGGCCACCATACTACTGTATAACGAAACCAAAATATGTAGAGACAGAAATTATGTGTATGAGAGAGAGAAGAAATACAGAATTAGTGATTTTCTTGGAGATTATTCTGCAACTTAAAGACTATTTCAAAATAAGGCTTTTTGAAAAACTGTGGGCTTTCCACCATAACACGGAATAAAGGGCATGTCTGTGTAAAATTATAGCTAACACTACAAAGCAGTATCCAATTTTCTGTAACACTACATGGTACATCCATAAAATGCCATTTCTACTTATGCTGTTCATCTGGAAAGAGAATAATCATAAATAAAATAATTTCTTCCCATTTCAGCAGGAAAGTCAAGAATCACAAGAGCACTGTGATTTTTACCCAGAATGTGACATATTTAACGTGTACTTATTTTGCATCTGTAAACAGCTTTGCAACAATAGTACATAACCAGAATTTATTCCAAAAAGCATCTGTTTGTATAATTATTAAAATACAACAGGCATCCAAGAAACTAAATGGAGCTGGCAGCTCGTTGAAGATAGTTGGCCACTGAAAAAGTTGCTTTTCTAAGGTTAACAACATAGATGAGAGCAAATTAAGAAAACACTCCCAAAATCCATTACAAAATATATTTCAAAAAACACTGAACTCACTGGCTCCACTGAAGGGCTGACTGCAGCTGATCACGCTACGCTGAACACTGGCTATGATCACAGCCCAATTGTGCACAACTTGGAGTCATAGAGCCTGAGCAGAGGTCAACAGCAGAGCAATAAGGTTGAATTTTCCTTTATGGGGTGACTCTATTCTGTTTCCGATCAATACACCCATTTCACTCACAACTAGAAATCTCATTTTCCTATATTACAACATTTTTTGCCTCATTCTAAATAATGCTTTCGGTGCTTGGAGGGCTATGTTGTTGGCCTCTCTTCCCAAAGAGACTAACTAAGCAGGAACAAACAAAGAGGGTTGAGTCTGACCCTGAAGCCCTCTGTCAATGCAAAGGCATGAAAATCAACGGTCACAGGACTTGTTTTCATAGAATTATGGGCAACTGAATGGAGGACGGATAACAAAGGAAAGTGGCTTCTGGGACATCAGCTACTGGAAACCATGCCTTTAGCACGATGAGACTATCTACTGACTAGCACAAGAAATTCCTAACTATGACTTTGTTTTCTCCTGGTACATTAATTCACTATTACTGCTCTAGAAAATTAGCACAAACTTAATGGCTTAAAACAACATGTTTTTATTACTTTTTGGTTCTGGGGCACCAGGAGCCAAAAGTAGATCTCATTAAGTTAAAATCAAGGAATACCATTTTTGGTATTCCTTCTGCTGACTGTAAGAGACAATCGCTTTCCTTGACACTTCCAGGTTCTAAGGCAGCTGCATTCCTGCATCCTGGAGCCTCTTCATCTTCAAAGCCAGGAATCCCTTAATTCCAAGCTCTGCTTCTGTCATTCAGCTCCTTCTCTTCTTGCTCTTTTCCCTTCTCACTTCCTGTTATAAGAACTTATGTGATTACCTTGGGCACATTCAAATATTATTACTACTTCAGCCCCATTCTGTCATTTACTATTTATTGCAGATGCCAATAAAAAATCCTAGTTTATATCAGGAGATACTATAATGAAAGAAATAAGGAGGACTCTCTGGTGAATGATTCCAGGTGTTCATATTCACAGGCTCCTCCATGGTCCCTTAGTAACTTCTCCCAAGGATAATCAGCCTCAGCAGCTGGTACTCTCAGACTGGCTGACCTGACCCATCCGGGTACCTGACCCCAACAACAGGTCATCTGCCTACACATATGTTCACACGGAAGTACAGAGTGCATGTGGTGGGGCACCAGGGGAAGGCCAGGATAGTCTTTCTCACTGCTTACGAAACTACTAGCCTTTACCTCACTCCTGAATTCTTCCTGTGTTAAACTTTTGCTAGTAAGTTTCTCACTGAGCATTTGCCTTTATTAATCTTGTGATACCTGAAAAGATATGTTTGCTCATATTCTGTATTTTACTTTATCTACATGTTAAAAATATGAAGTGGATTTTTAATATCCCTAAGTTTACAATTAAAGTTCTAGGAAAATAACTTTACCAAACGCCTGAGTTCTGTGGTTAGAATTTTAACAAAGGTCCTTCATTCTCTGAAGAATGAGGATGACTAAGCATGATTTTTAAGTGTTTTGCTTCATTATCTTCAGTCATCTAATGATTTGAAATATAGATTACAGGAAAAGTGTTTTAAGAGAAAAAATTTCTTGTGACACCTTTTTAGAGTCATTTATAAAGATTGTATGATTTACTAACCATATCTCCTTAAATTACAATAGCATACATGAAGAGAGTAGCTATGTTAAAAATCTTTCTTCTTGTGAAGGTTATGCAAAAAACTTGTATTAAAGATCCCATTTAACCTGCTATCCCCTGCTAGGTATGTACATGAAAGAATTAAAAGATTCACATCACAGTGACATCTGTGCACTCATGTTCCTAGCAGCTCAATTTGTGATAGCTCAATCTTGAAAACAACCCAAATGCCCATCAACTAGAGACTGGAGAAAGCAGTTTTTCTATAAAATGGAGTTTTACTCTGCCATAAAGAATGATAAATTTGAGTTATTTATATTCAAATGGACATACCTTCAGGACATACTCATAAGTGAAATAAATAGGTTATGGATGTGTAAATATGGTATTTCTCTGACATGAGAAACTGAAGATGTAAAGCAGTTATAGAATATATGATAGATATTGTGAAATAGAAAATATTGAAAGGGAAATGGAATGTAGGGGTAAGTAACAAGGGGAAAGAAAAATGTGATGGTAATAAAAAAAGAAAAAGTTTATGTATAGAGGGGGGCAAGAGGTTGTAGGGTGGGTAGGGAAATGGGAAAAAATGAGAATTAAATCATGTCATATACTGAAACAAATTCTGACTGTGATCATGATGTGTATATATAATGTACCAATAAAGACTCAAATAAATAAAAAAACTTTCTTCTTAGTGTACCTCAGAATAATACACAAAGCTATTTGCAAAGCAAAAGATCAAAGCATATTGAACTGATTAAAGTAAAAGCAGAGAAAAATAAAAGAAATATTGGGTTAGAACTATAAATTTGGAAGTCATCCACCAGTGACTAAAAACTACATAAGTAAATAATTTACCTCAAAAAAAAGCCCTATTTTCTTTTTGAATTATTCATGCACCAATGCATTTTGGGATTCATTCATTCATTCATTTGAGAACTTACTAAAAATATCTTTAGGGACACATATAGTTCTTCTCATAAGTCATAAAATGATCCCTTCTTTACTACAGAGAAAAAGATAATTAGTAATAAAATATTACAAAGTGCAATAAGTGCTGTAGAAGGTAAGAAAACAAGAGACCATGATAAGAGAATAATAAAAGAGAGACTAAAAGCAAACCTCCTTAAGAAACACATCTGAAAACACGTCTCTGAGAGATCGACCTTCAAGCTAAGAACTGAAAGTTTCTGTAATGGGATAAATCAGGACTTCCTTCAAAACCTCACGTGTTCAGATGGTGAATGGATCACGGGACACTCAGCCCTGGAAAGATTCATCTAGTGGTGAGGTCAGTGGCTGTGCGGCTAAGCGGAGTGACCTGGTTGGAGGCGGGGCACCAGGGTGGCTAGGAAGGGGGCGTCTCCCTCCCGCCCTTCTCTCTCTACTTTCCTGTTGCCTTCTGTGCAGCTCTTCTCTGCCAGGAGGCATGGCGGTGCTGATTCTTTATCGAGCCAATGGATCAGGGACTGCTGGCTTTAGGCAAAATAAACTTCTCCTTTCGGCTGTGGTGTCGAGTACTGTGTCTCATCTGTGAGGTAAGAAACCAAGACAGATTCGAAGAAGCCAGACACCGGAAGTTTGGGGGAGTGAGACGGAGCGCAGAGCACTTACAAAGAACGTGAGGTGAGGAAGTCTGGGGCTTTTCCAAGAACTGAAGCTAATTTAACTTCAGCTGTCACGTAGGTGAGAGACCAGTATGCTGTTGACTACAAAAAGCCAGACAAAGTTTTAAAAACCATGTAATTTAAGACACAAAAGTACCATGAAAGCAGTAAGGGTGGAAGAGGATAATAATTCAGAGAAAGAACCTTTGAGAGGTGAGCTGTAGATCTGCTGCGGGCCCTGCGGACGCACGTAGAGGCTAAAGGCTACAAATCAGGGCTCGGCACAGGAAGCCACGGGAGGACAGCGAAGGACAAGCGTTACCCCTCGGACATACAGGGCTGCGCTGACAAAACTGGAGGAGTGAGGAGTTTGGGGCATAGGGCCACTTTCACCCTCAAAACATGGACCGAATTTCAAAGATGCACAGCAGTAAGCTAAGGCCCCCAGAAAGGGGCAAAAGCTCCCTTGTGCTCTACAGGAGGAAAAACAAAACAAAACAAAAAAAGCCATGGAGGAAACAGAAAAGAGTTGAGAGCGCTAGAGGGAGCGATGGAATGACCCTGGAAACATCCAGTCACTTTTTCCACAGGGGCATTTGGCCATATGGAAATAGCAGCACATTTAGAGCCTGGAAATTCAAGCTAAATTGTCATCAAAGAGCCACTGCTGGAGGAAAGGAAACCCCGCAGAGTTTTTAATGGTTCCACAGGGCGGGGGCATGAAATGGAGATGTCCCGCTGGAATCAACACAAAATGAACGATCCTTAAACTATGGGCCAATTCTGGAATCACATTGTGTGGGAAGCGGAAGAATGAGGTCACCAGGCTCGTAGAATGTTTAGAAGTTAGACTGTGCTGATGGCTGCACAGCTCTGTTTATAAACTGAAACACTGAAGCACATTTAAAATATTTATAATTTTTAAATTAGTTCTCAACAAAGCTGTTTTAAAACCGCTCAGAGGGAGGAAATTCATACCATCCCTCATCACTGAAGAGAGGAAATTCCCAGAAGGTTGCAGCGAAGAGCCCTGAAGGATCAAGCCCTAAAATCAAGGGTAACCTAGAACTTGCCCTCAACCCAGCCAGTGTGTGGACCCCACACCCTATCAGCTTGAAAAAGAAAAGGGAGAAAGTGCCGTGGTGAGAACAACATCACTGGAGCCTCTACTTTTTAAAATATACAATGCTTGGTATTTCACCAAGATATTTAAAAAGATATGACTAATGGTTATTTAATTTTAATAGCTTAGGGAAAATGACAATAAGTGTGGACCATCATGTCAGTTAAGAAATAGGACATTAAAATAAGTATGATTATTATGTTCAAGAATAATTTTGTTTTGTTTTGTTTTTTGGTGTTGGATTTATTTTTATTTATTTATTTATTTATTTATTTTTGAGACAGGGTCTCGCTTTGTAGTTCAGGCTGGTCCTGAGCTCACTAAGTAGCCCAGGCAAGCCTCGAACTCACAGTAATCCTCCAGCCTCAGGCTCCCAAGTGCTGGGATTACAGGCGTGAGTCAACATGTCCAGCTTAAGAATAATTTTCAAAAAGAGTGCTAGCAAGTGATGCGCCCACAGTGACCCTGTTCTTCCAACTGCTCCAGACTACTAAGAGCACATGCAGCTCCCACCGACAATGGACTAATCCACCATGGTCATTGTTACTTATGAATAGCACCTTCCTGATCCAGTCACCACTCAGTCTCTAAACGCAGTTACTTTGACCATTAAGCTTAATTATTGCACAGATCATGCTAAATTTTGAATATTATTCTAGAGCATAGTTTTAAGGAGTAAAGTAAAATCATGTATTTACAGTTTTAAAATCAGAAACAAAGAAATTACTTAAGAAGTTATAGCTCTTATCAAGGTGAGAGATGATGGTATCTTGGAATGAGACCTGTAAATATGAGAACTAACTAAATTCAAGGTACATTTTGAAGATAGGATTGACGGGCCGGAGGGTTAGCTCAGTGGTTCCGGCGCCTGCCTCGCAAACGCAAGGTCCTGAGTTCGATCCCCGGTGACCACATATAATGCTGGGCGTGGAGACTCACGCCCACCAACAATCAACACCGCATACCACAATGCCGGATGTGTGGCTCACGCCTGTAATCCCAGCACTCGGGAGGCAGAGACAGGAGGATTGCTGAGTTCGCGGCAGCTTGCCTGGGCACCATAGTGAGCTCAGGGCCAGCCTGAACTACAAAGCGAGACCCTGTCTCAAAAAAGCAAAAAAAAAAAAAAAAAAAAAAAAAAAAAAAAAAAAAAAGATAAGTAAAGACACCAAAGATTAGCTTTCAGGTTCTGAGTTCAATGCGATGAGGTAGTATGTGGTTTCCCGGGATCAAACTCAGGACCTTGTGCTTGCGGGGCAGGCGGTGGAACCACTGAGCTAATCCTCCGGCCCTCCTTAATATTTTCTTTTACATATTAAGGAGGCAAGGGGAATCACTGTCATTCACAGAGAGAAATATGATTACCATACACTTAGCACTAAAGTAAGGACTAAAATCTAAGTTTCTTATCTCTAGTCCAATAGCCTCTACTATACAAATCTATCCTTTAGAAGTTGTATTCTATAGTATTGTCTTACTATAGTATGTAGACACTACACAGAAAAAAAATGTTTTTAAAGAAGTCACATAGTTGAAAAGTCAAGACAAAAATCTTAAAAACCACTAAAAAAGAAAAAAAATCTCAAAGCAATAATAATTCATCCAAATAGGTCATTTCTAAACAGAAATAGTTGAAGGCCAAGAGCAGAGAATTAAGGAGCAGAAAAAAATATCTGCTAATACAGAGTTCCCTATTTAGCAAGGAGTACCTTTCAAAAAACTAAAGTGTAAATATATTTTAAGAGAAACACAAACTGAGAGAATTTGTCATTATCACACCTACACTAAAACTGCAGAAAGTGTTCTGTAGATAGAAGGAAAATGATCCAAGTGGAAATGGCTAATGTGTAGATAAGTGAACATGGACTGCATAAATAATGTGTGTGGGAATATATCTTTATAGCAATTAGAATAAAATGTGAAGCAAAGTGGAGTAAGAATTAAATGCCTCAAAGCACTGCCACACAATTTGAGAAGATAGAGTAAAATAATTCTAAGGTCACTGCATTGTGTAGAATATAGTAAGTTTGTTGATTCATATTAGACTTT
>PVIC010004361.1:0-63076 GCA_004025085.1 Thryonomys swinderianus | reverse complement strand
AGCCAAGCTTCTTAGATGTAGCTGGAAATTTTTTAGTGTGAGGGCCAAAGGCATCTTCCCACTTTTTAAGTGTAAAGGCGAGGGCTGGCCAGAGACTTTACCCCTTCTTAGCTCGTAAGCATATTCCAGACTCTAGATCGTGTGACAGGCAGTATAAAAGTGGCAGCACATAACACTGTACTGCTTATCAGTCACTATCCAAAAAATCTCCTTTAAAATTTGTTTTAAACCGGGCGTGGTGGCTCACACCTGTCATCCCAGCACTCGGGAGGCAGAGGCAGGAGGATTGCTGGGTTCGAGGCTTGCCTGGGCTACATAGTGAGCTCAGGGCCAGCCTGAACTACAAAGTGAGATCCTGTCTCAAAAAACTTAAAAAAAAAAAAAGTCTCTCCATAGGAAGACACCCTGAGCAGTGAGGTGGAGGGCGAGTCCACATAGCTCCCCTCAGAGAGACATCTGGCTGCTCGAGATGCGAGGCAGAGGAGTGGCCAGGCTTCCAGAAAGGACCTTCCTTTTCCCTCTCCCTATTTGAACCTAGTCCTTTCCATCTCCCTCCTCTGCCCCATCTCCTGGCACCCGCTGCTGAGGTGAGAGTGGCTTCTTCAGTAACCTGTGCTCTCCAACTCTGAAACTGGCTCTCACCACCTGGGTCATGACTTGCCCATGATGGCGCTTCCCCCTTTAGAATGACGCAGACTCACCAGTACAGTCCCAAATACGGGCGCTTGGGTCTAGCCCAAGATCTGACTTGCTGGTCCACGGTGCAGCCTGAGCAGATTTTTTTTTTCACTCTCAATTGATTCTGATACACATATATGTAGTCAAAGGCCTGCTGAGCCAGAGGGCAGAATTCTCCTTTGTGTCTACCACTGCCGGGAGGCTGAGGCAGGAGGGCTGCCCCAACTTTAAGGCCAGCCTCAACTACATGGCAAAACCCTGCCTCCAAAGATAGGACTTTATCTCCGTAGGCAACTGCCTGGTCTAGACACTATGTTGAGTCACTGGCAGTTAATCACGAGCAGCTTACCTAAGTTGTGTAGACCACAATGCCTTCTCCAGGAGGAAGGCTGATATACGATGGTTCTTCAAGTGATAAGCATATTTAGCCCTTCACCAAAACTCACCAACATCAAAGGTCCTCTTCGAGCACTGGCAGCAGAAGGTGTAAGTACTGCTCCTGCACTTACCCTCTTACAGGGTGGGCAGGTGACACTCATTTCCACAGTGAACACCCAGTTACAAGCACTCTCCCAGGTCCTCAGTCACATTTACATACATACCCATCCTGCACCGTGTCAGTCACAAAACCACACAGAGGTGTATTCTGTCTCCTCGAAAGATCTGTAGCCCAGATCTATCTATTCCCCTCTCCCTGGCAGTGCTTTTCCAAATGGCCTCAAGGTTCAGGTTCTTTGTGTATGTATGATTTAATTTGCTTTTAGAAGCCCTGGGGGGGACATTTTTAAAAAACTAAGAATTATCTAGTCCCCTACAAAATTTGGCTCCTTAACTATTATCAGGATGTGACCCCCTTTTAATGACTCTTGTCAAATATAATTTTAGCTAGCCCTCTAGGTGTAGTGGTGGACACCTATAATTGCAGCACTTTGGAGGCTGAGGCAGGAGAAGCACCAAGACACAGCAAGACCCTATCTAAAAAAAAAAGACCAAAAAAAGCTTTCTCAGCAAACTCCTCCATTCTCTTTCTTTTTTTGAAACAGGGCTTGCTTTGTAGTTCAGGCTGGCCCTGAGCTCACTATGGTGCCCAGGCAAGCCGCCGCGAACTCAGCAGTCCTCCTGTCTCTGCCTCCCGAGTGCTGGGATTACAAGCGTGAGCCACCATGTCCGGCATTGTATGCGGTGTTGATTGTTGGTGGGCGTGTCTCCACGCCGAGCATTATATGTGGTCACCGGGGATCGAACTCAGGACCTTGTGCTTGCATTCGCGATCCTATTTTGAACTCTAGACATCTTTGAATTTACTAAAACCTATGATTTCTTACTGAAACTGGGGCTTCAAATGAAATGTAGTATGTAAAGGACTCTGCTTTTTTAATGACCAAATAGGCAACAAAGGAAAAAATTCTACATCCTTAAACAGATGTTGACCTTTAAAATGCAGTATTTTAAAGCAAGACACTAACAAATGGATAAAATTTTACAAGAAGACACACTCTACAACAGAAATACTGCCTTCTTCATGTTGGGTTTTTGTGGGTTTACGTTTTGTTGTGGTACTTGGGCTTGAGTCAGGGCCTTTACACTGAGCTACCCCAGCCCCGTTTCTATTTTGAGACAAGGCCTTGCTAAGTCACCAGACTAGGTCTGAATTTGCAATCCTCAAGCCTCAGTTTTCCAGAAGTTGTGTTTTTTTGTTAACCACTCCCCTATTTTTCAGAGGAAAACAAGAAAAACTGAACTTGTACTTAGAAGATTTGGAAGAATGAATATAATTAGCACAATTAAAGAGAGAACAACACATATATGGAAAACAGGAAAGAGTTAAGTCGAATTAACACCAATTTGCAATTTTAAACAAGTCCTTATAATCTGGGCTTGGTGGCACGTACTTGTAATCCTAGCTCTCGGAAAGCTGAGGCCAGAGGACAACGGTGAACTCGAGGCCAGCCAAGGCCACACAGTGGTCAAAGGCCAGCCTGGACTCTATAATAAGACCCTATCATAAAAAAAAAAAAAAGCCCTTAGAGGAACATAATTAGAGGGACTCTTTAATCTATGTGAAAACAGCAGTCCCTAACCAAATCATTAAAGAAATAACCATTCCACAATGCAGACTAAAATCAACCACTCATAAGTTAGAAGCTGATCTTTTTTTTTTTGAGACAGGGTCTCGCTTTGTAGTTCATGCAGGCTGGCCCTGAGCTCACTATGGTGCCCAGGCAAGCCACTGCGAACTCAGCAATCCTCCTGTCTCTGCCTCCCAAGTGCTAGGATTACAGGTGTGAGCCACCACATCCAGCACTGTGGTATGCGGTGTTGATTGTTGGTGGGTGTGAGTCTCCACGTCCAGCATTATATGTGGTTACTGGGGATCGAACTCAGGACCTTGCGCTTGCGAGGCAGGCGCCGGAAACACTGAGCTAACCCTCCGGCCCGAAGCTGGTCTTATCTTAAATTTTAATTTTATTCAAAGAAGTCCTTGCTTATATAAATGTTGATATTAGAATCCCACAAGCTGGGGATTTAGCTCAGTGGCACCATGCCTGCCTTGCAAATGCAAGGTCCTGGGTTTGATCCCTAGTACCATTAAAGAAAAAAAAAACACCACAACTTCAGGAATCAACGGCCTTAACTAGATGTCCAAAGATGAAATTATTCACAGTTAAACAATATTGATATGTCAATAAGTTGAGAAATAACTGCCCAAATCCTACATTTTGTGAATCCTGTTTCAGAAAGACAAAAAGAAAGCAGCATTCATAACTCATCTTGCGCAACTCAAAACTATTCAGGTTTGCATTCTGCCTCAGAAAACATCTTCCACCCAGGCATGGTGGTGCATGCCTGTCATCCTAGCACTTGGGAAACTGAAGCAGGAGGATCACCATGAACTAGAGGCCAGCCTGAACTACACAGTGAGAACCTATCTTAAAATTAAAAAAGGAAGACATGTATCTTTCATATTTTTTACCAGCCCTTTTTCTCTAAAATTTCAATGTAGCCAGGCATGGGCTGGAAATTTAGCTCAGTGGTTCCGGCACCTGCCTACCAAGGGCAAGGTCCCTGGCTGGATCCCCACTAAACACATACAACAATTCTGGGCATGGTGGCTCAGGCGTACCAGCAATCAGTACCACACACCACCATGCCCAGTGTGGTAGCTCATGCCTGTCATCCAGCACTTGGGCGGGAAGATTGCTGAGTTCGAGGCTTGCCTGGGCTACATAGTGAGCTCAGGGCTGTCCTGAACTACAAAGCAAGACCCTGTCTCAAAAGAAAAAAGAAGCCAGGCATGGTGGTAGAGGCCTGTAATCCTAGTATGTGGTGAGAGGCTAAGCCAGAATTGCTGCAAGTTCCAGGCCAGCCTGAACTATATAGTGAGACTTTTAATCTCAAAAAACAAAAACAAAAACAAAAAAAAAACAAAAGAAAGAAAAAAAGGAACTAAATAACTGAAATTTTGTTTATGAATCTTTTTTTTTTTTTTTGAGCCAGGGTCTTACTTTGTAGTTCAGACTGGCCCTGAGCTCACTATGTAGCCCAGGCAAGCCTCGAACTCAGCAATCCTCCTGTCTCTACCTCCCGAGTGCTGGGATTACAGGCGTGAGCCACCACGCCCAGCTTGTTTATGAATCTTAACACCGAAAAACCTTAACTTTGAGGAAATAGTAACTTCTAAATATTCTATGTCCTGCCGAAGTGAGCCCCTGAACATTTTAATAGCTATTCTAAATTAAACTATTTTATAAATAAGCTAGAAAGTTAGCAAGTTCTTTGAGCCAGGCATGGAGATATGTATCTGTGTAATCCCTTCACTCAGGAGGCTGAGGCATGAAGATCGCTTTGAGTTTGAGGCCAACCCAGGCTATGTTGTGAGTTCAAAGTCAGCTTGAAGTTTACAGAGACTCTGTCTCAAAAAAACAACAAAAAATAAACAAAAATTCCTTTTTATTCTCCCAGTAGTTGAGAATGATCTTGAGCTCACTATGTACTTCTGCTGGTTTAGGCCTGCAGTGGTCCTCCTGCGTCAGCCTCTCACATGCTAGGACTACCTGCATGCACTACCATGCCTGGCCAAAGAGAAGTTCTTACATCCCGGGCCGGAGATTTAGCTCAGTGGTTCCGGTGCCTGCCTCGCAAGCGCAAGGTCCTGAGTTCAATTCCCCATAACCACATACAATGCTGGGCATGATGACTCACACCCACCAGCAATCAATACCACATAGCACAGTGCCAGGCATGGTGGCTCACGCCTGTAATGCCAGCACTCGGAAGGCAGAGGCAGGAGGATTGCTGAGTTCCAGGCTTGTCTGGACTACACACTGAGCTCAGGGCCAGCTTGAACTACAAAGCAAGACCCTGTCTCAAAAAAAAAAAAAAGGTTCTTACATCCCTATACTTCAAAACAAGGCTCACAAATTACCTACTGCAAACATTCCTGCAGCCAGAGGTATCTTGTATTGCTCATGAGGTTTTACACTATATAGATATGTATTTACATATTTTATATATATTTATGTATTTATAGATACATATTTTTGATGTATCTGCCTTGGAAGATTAAATTGCTTCCTGAAGGGTGGGCTTGCATTCTGATATCTCCCTAGATTAACCCACAGGAACTGTCCCAGCAGAACACCTGAATTCCTCTGGCCACCAGACACTCCCTTTTCAATCTTCCCCGGTGAATCGTGGACGCTCTAAGAAGGGAATCCAGCAGCTCTCTGTTACCTTCCTTACCCACCTCAAGCACTTCTTCGTTGGCATGAAGTCGTCTGTCTGAAAGAGCAGCATCGCCTTATTTATAACTCGCTCCGAATCTGGCTAATGAAATCAAGTGAGAAGCACTTCTGAAAGGGGGCAGGGTCTTCCCGCCTTCCTCCTCATCTTAAAACTGAATCGGTGAAGCGCCAGCTCTCGCTTCTACGCTGGAGGAAGGCTGCCCGAGGATCTGCTGCACGCTCGCTCCGGCCCAGGGGCTCAGCCTTCCGGACCCGTCGGGGTGGATCCCCGCCCGCCACAACCGCTACCTGCCCGCCCGGCCCCGATCGGCTCTCGCCGCTGTCCTGTTCCCATCGGTCCCGTGATGCTCCCGACGTCTGGGTGAGTTCAAGGACTCCGGCAGAAGCCGGCGGGCCGGGCAAAGGCGCACATCGGGCCCGCCAGGGACAAGCGCAGGACCCTCACCCAGCCTTGTCCCTCCGCGGCTCGCTGGCGGGCGGCGCCGCGAAGCTGCTGGGGTCCCGGAGCGCAGCTGCGCCGCCCAGGGCCAGGCGGGGACCCGACGCCGGCCGGCGCCCCTCCGTGGAGCCGACGGGGTTACCGCTGAGGCAGGGGCTAAGAGGGAGACAGGAGAGGATGCGGGCCTGCCTTGCTCAACAGTCCTTACCTTCATGGCCGCGACCGCCTCAGCTCGGTCGGCTCTGCCGGGAAACTCAGCACCATAGCAGCCGGCGGACAGCCAACCTCCTTCCTTCTCCGAGCCGACTACGCCGCCACCCGAGGCCTCCAGCGTGCGGACGTAAGGGGCGTGGTCACGCCGGGCAGAAGGCCGAACGGGCACCAAAGCAACCAACCGGGAGCCGGCCCTTGGGGACCAGAGCCAATGAAATTGCGACAGTAAGGCGGGCTTCCAGCACCGCCTGGTAGACCCGGGAGGGCTCGGTTAGGTTGCGAGGAGAGACGCGCGGGTTCGGGTGTGTCGCGATGCAGCTTCCCAAGCCGCTTCGCTTGTTAGGGAGGTCACGACGGGAGACCGCCTTTCCCGACGAGCCTTTCCACCGAAGAGTTGGCCCCGTGGATTGGGGCTCGGCATCCCTAGCGCGCCAGGACTTGCAGGGTCTTGGTGAGTAGGAGGTTGGTTTGGGTGCTTTTGTTACCAGCACTCAGACCAAGGCCTCGGTTTCCTCCCGAAATACGCGCCGCCTCCTCGGCTGGGACCTGGGGCGCTGGGGAATCCGCGCGAGACACCTCGAACTGACTTCGGGAGTAGAGAAACGACACCATAAATTAAGGTCTGAGTTCCCCCAGCTGGACTGTTTTCTTACGTTTTTTCTCACTTCTAACTCAACCGGTGCTTGAATGTTACACGTGAAGAGGTCCAGGCGCTCTGTGTGACGACCCAAGACGCCTGTTTGTTTTACCATAGATTAGTTTGTGTGAACTATCAATTACAACAGGCCACTTCCTTAAGCTGAAGTTACCACATTTTTGTCGCTGCAAGTTCTGCTTAAAGTAATTTATCCAGGGTATAACTGAGTTTTGTTCTTTGAAAAAAGTCACAGAAAGCGTATCACTGTGTCAGGGCAAATAAGCTTCACTGCAAGAGAAACAATTCTTCCAACAATCTAGACACAAGAATAATTTACACAGTACTGGGCGTGGTGGCTCACGCCTGTCATCCCAGCACTCGGGAGGCAGAGGCAGGAGGATTGCTGTGAGTTCGAGTCTGGCCAAGGCTATATTGTGAGCCCAAGCTGAATTACAAAGCGAGACCCTGTCTCAAAAAAATAAATAAATAAATAAATAAAAAGTAAGTAAAAAGTGCTTAACAGGGCCAGAGGGTTAGCTTAGTGGTTCCGGCACCTGCCTCGCAAGCGCAAGGTCCTGAGTTCGATCTCCTGTAACCACATACAATGCTGGGCGTGGAGACTAACGCCCACCAACACTCAATACCAAACACCACAGTGCCGGGCGTGGTGGCTCCCGCCTGTCATCCCAGCACTCGGGAGGCAGAGACAGGAGGATTGCTGAGTTTGAAGCTTGCCTGGACACCATAGTGAGCTCAGTGCCAGCCTGAACTACAAAGTGAGACCCTGTCTCAAAAAACAAAAAAGCTTAATATCGGAGAAGGAATAAATATGATTCCGAGAGAAAATAAAAGAGCATGTATATAGGGGGTGGAAGGGGTGTGGGTGGGTAGGGATATGGGTAAAAATGAGGATTAACTTGTGTCATATACTGGTACAAATTCCCCAGTGTTGTGTGTGATTGTGAGCTGTATATAAAATGTACCAATAAAGAATTAAATTTTTAAAAATGCTTAACATCATTAAACATCGAAGAAATGTGAGTTCAAACCACAGATTCCACCACAACCTACTAAGATGATGACTAAAGTTAAAAAAAAATCTTACTGAGGGTGTGGAGAATTTGGAATCCTTAGTCTAAAGATGAGAATGTAAATCCGCTTTGTAAACATATGGCAAGGCCAACCCTGGTGGCACACATCTATAGTCCCACAATACTCAGGAGGCTGAGGCAGGAGGATCCTCAGGAGTTAGAGGCCAGCCTGGGCTCTGTAGTGAGTTGCAGACCACTCTAAACTACAAAGCAAGACCTTGTCTTAAAGAAAAGGAAGGAAGGGAAGGTGGGAAGGAAAGAAAAAAAGAGGCACAATGAGTCTTTTTTGGCATTTATTTTATTGGCACATTTTAGATATATACATAATGATAACATCCAATCATAGGAAATTTGCACCTGTCCATGATATATCTTGCTTCTTTTTTTCCCATTCTCTCTCCCCTCCCTTCAACTTCTCCCCCCAACCTTATTTAGAGAAGTTTTGTTTCATGCCACAAGTATTCTGCTCTGAGATACATATGAAATAATAGAACCACAAAGAAACTTATATGCTAATATACTCAGGAGCATTATGCATAGTGACTAAAAGTTGAAACAACTCAGTTGTTCATTATCTAATAAGCAAAGGAAGAACATATGCATCCACATCCACACAACGAGGTATTATTTGGCCAGAAAAGGAATACAAGACTGCCAGGTATAGTGGTGCATTTGTGTGACCCCAGGGCTTAGGAAGCTGAGACAGAAGAATCATAGTGACTTCAAGGCGGCCTGGTACATGGTGAGACTCTGTCTCAAAACAAAACATGCCAAGTGAAGGAAACCTGACCCAAAGATCACATGTGCCATTCCAGTTGGATGAACTATCTGCAATAGATGAAGCCAAGGGAAGAGGGACTAGAAGGGACTAGAAGCTGCTAGAGCCGGAGAGGGCCAAGAGGAAATGGAGTCACTGCGAATGCGCATATGGGTTTTTTTCTGCCGAGAAGTATTGAGGGAGGCCATTTCTGGTGCCGGGACTGGAACCCAGGGCATTGTACATGCACTCTACCACGGAGCTATATCCCAGGTCCATTTCCTTTCTTCCTTCTTTATGTTCTGATATTTTAAATTGAAATGTACTACATAACCAGAATACTTTTTTTTTTCAATTCAAACTGGAAGAGTTTTTTAATTTTTTTTTTCTTTGCTTTTGAGACAGGGTCTCACTTTGTAGTTCAGGCTGGCCCTGAGCTCACTATGGTGCCCAGGCAAGCCGCCGTGAACTCAGCAATCCTCCTGTCTCTGCCTCCAAGTGCTGGGATGACAGGCGTGAGCCACCACGTCCGGCATTGTAGTATGTGGTGTTGATTGTTGGTGGGCGTGTCTCCACGCCCAGCATTGTATATGGTTACTGGGGATCGAACTCAGGTCCTTGCGCTTGCGAAGCAGGCACCAGAACCACTGAGCTAACCCTCCGGCCCTGTTTTTTAAATTGTTTGACAAAAATACTTTAAGATACAGTAAAGTTGTAATTGCTGCCATACATTAAGAGTGACTTGCTGGGTTTCAGCCTGCCTGGTTGTTTTACAGCCCTGCCCTACAGCAGAAAGTGAGAGAGCCTCATGTGTAATTTTTTAACAGTCAAGAACAAGTTGCTCTAGTTGCTTTTGCCACCATGAACTTCTGCCCCTCTGTCATGTACCACATGCCTTGGAGCCAGCTGATTATAGACTGAAACTTCTGTGATCTGCTAAGTAAACCTTTCTCCTTTTAAGGTAAAAACAATGACAACAACAACAACACAAGTTTATTCCAGGAAGACAAGGCTGGCTTCAATCAGCTGATTCACTGCCCTCATAGATTAACTAAGGATCATCTCAGAGATTTAAGGAAAAAAAATATTTGAAAAAAATGCAACTTCAATACTTGATCTCAGCCAAAAGGCTGAGAAGTGATACAACTCCAATTTCTACGATCTCATAAAGAAATGAAGGCCAAACACGGCATAAAACAAGTCCCGATGTATTACTCAACACACTAAATATAAATGGACAAAAACAGATCCTTTTCATAAAAGAATGTAGTGGGGGTTTTTTGGGGGGATACTAGGAATCAAAGTCAGGCCCTTGTGCTTCCAAGGTAGGGTGGTACCTCTTGAACTAAATCCCTAGCCCAACACTGTAATTATATTATTTTAAGTAAAGAAACAATGGAAGATAGCACATAGAAAAATCAGGCAAAGAGAGTTACTATATAATAATAATAAAAGACCTAATTCTCTAGGATGGATTCCTTTGGGGATGATTAAGAAAAAAGTTTTTAAATTATCTATAGGAATGTTGCACAATTCTGTTTTTTTATTTTTGTTTTTTGAGACAGGTTCTCGCTTTGTAGTGCAGGCTGGCCCTGAACTCACTATGTAGTCCAGGCTACCCTTCAACTCACAGCAATCCTCCTGCCTCTGCCTTCTTAGTGCTGCCTGGCATTGTGATATCTAGTACTGGGGATTGAATTTAGGACCTTGTGCTTGCCAGGCTGACATTAGAAACGTTGAGCTAAATGCCCAGCCCACCCAGTTCTGTGACTATACTAAAAAGTATTTAGCTCAGTGGCACTGTTGTCTGTCTTGCAAGTCCTAAGTTTGAGCCCCATACTGGGAAAAAAAAAAAAAAAAGAATTGTAGAATTTAAATGAGTAAATTATATGCTATGTGAATTATATTGTGTGGAAGCTGCTACAGTAATATTAAGATGCGCAAAAGCTATGTTTTTGCTTTGTTTTGTTGCCGGCAGTTGATTCCAGGTTCCTGAGAGACAGGCGGCCACCAAGGCTTTTTGTCAAGGGTAATTTATACAGCAAAGTCACGGCGTGGGTACAACCTGGTCGAACTTCAGTCAACATATAAAACACTCAAAACTTTTACTTGTAAGTCAGCACTCTTACGTGTATTGACCAACCATTTTGCAGTTTGTAACTATAAATAGGTTAGTCATCAATCAGCAGCTCTTGTAATAAATTAACACCAAGCAAAATCAAAGGATAAAAAGAACAAGAAACCCTTTCACATGGTGAAAGCGATGACGAGTTCAGCCCTTTAGTTAATATGGATCCAGTGGAGAACAAGTCACGCAGCAAAGGGACATGAGAAGACCAAAGGCGTTTTGGAAGTGGAGGGTAATGCGAGTCTAGGTGCTGGGGTCGCCCGCCTGTGCAGCTGATGCCTGTCCGTGCCCACTGGACTGGGCTGTGCTGACTGCAGTCCAGTCTCGGGCTGTGCTTATCACTCAGGCCTGGTGCTCCTACTGCACCCACTTCAGTCCTGCTGCCTTTGCTCGTGCTGACTTCCATGCCGGCGGAGTCCTTCTTTATATAGTGTTTTAGTGTGTTCAAATATTCATCACTGTGTGCTTTTTTGTGCTTTTACTTCGGTGAAATATTGTAACCATAGCTCCAAAGAAAGGTAGTGTATCAGCAGTCAAGTGAAGAGGAAAACTGTGGGAACCGCAATAGAGTTAAAGAAAGAGATCTTTTTAAGATCTGCTAACATCCTGAAAAAATGAATTTCTAATTTTTGGGCGTTAGAACCAATTTTTTGGTTTTCCATCACTTCTTGTGGGAAAGATAGGTTCAGTTCTCGAATTTTTCAATGTTTGAGTGCAAAGTTGCAGCGAAATGACTAATAACCAAGCTATCACTGTATACCAAATGAAGATAAAACACCTTTCGGATTCCAGCGTGTAGTCACATTTTTTGCTGCTGAAACAAAATGCCGGTTAGACACAACTTGAAGGAGGGAAGGTTTGTTTTGGCTCATGGTCTCAGTGGTTCCAGTGTGTGGTCAACTGGCACCAAGGCAGCAACTGCAGGACGGAGGGGCCTGGCAGAGGAGCGGGGCTGCCTCTTTAACTGTGTCAGAGCAACAGGAGAGGGAAACCACCACCCTGCATTTTCCAGGGACCGCTTCCGCAGTGCAGGCCACGCCCCCAATAGCACATTCTGCTGTGACATCATCCATGACTTAGTCTTTTCAGCACATTGACTTTTAGCGGGGACAGCTCTTTTTTGTTTTTAGGACAGGGCCTCACTTTGCAGTTTAGGCTGGCCCTGAGCTCACTATATAGCCCAGGCAAGCCTCGAACTCAGCAATCCTCCTGTCTGTGCCTCCCGAGTGCTGGCATTACAGACATGAGCTACCATGCCTGGCATTGTGATGTGTGGTACTAATTATGGGCATGAGCTACCATGCCTAGCATTGTGGTATGTGGTACTGGGATCGAACATAGGACCTCGAACATGGGACCTTGTGCTTACAAGGCAGACGCTGGAACCACTGAGCTAAATCCCTGGGCTGGGGGGATAGTTTTGATTCAAATCACAACACACACTTGGGATTTTCTCTCAGACTGAAACTTGCCTGATTTTTCTGTGTGCTTTCTGGTTGTCTATTTCTTCTTTGCCGTCGATCTAAGTTGTAAGAAAAGTCTCCTGGTGTCTTCACTTTTGGTAAACACTGTACTAAATATATTCAATATATATGTCTGCTCTTGGTGGCTCTTGGGAAGCTGAGGTAGGATGATCAGCATGAGTTTGAAGCCAGCCGGAGCTGGATGGTAAGTAAGTTCAAGGGCAGCCTGAACTACATAGTGAGACCCTGTCTCAAAAATATAAGAGAGTTGGGCCGGAGATTTGGTTCAGTGGTTCCAGCACCTGCCTTGCAAGTGCAAGGTCCCTGGTTCAATCCGGGTAACCACATACAACAATACTGGGTGTGGTGGCCACAACCACTGGCAATCGGTACCTCATACCACAAATCCCGAGTTTGGTGGCCCAAGCCTGTAATCCCAGCACTCGGGAGGCAGAGGCAGGAGGATTGCTGAGTTTGCAGCTACCCTGGACTACATAATGAGTTCAGAGTCAGCCTGAACTACAAAGCAAGACCCTGTCTCAAACACAAAAAATAAAAATTAAAGCAGGGTGAATGGTTATATACTTCTCAGTAATTGACTATAAGGGCTGACTTGTGCTGGGTATGCAGCACATACCGTAATATAAGTGCAATACTCTTGGAGGCTGAGGCAGGAGAAGCACAAGTTTGTGCCTGCCCTGAAAAATTTAGTGACTTAGGAATATTCTATCCCAAAATAGAAAAATTTTGTGTCTTGATTTTATTTTTTTTTAAGACAGTCTCTCACTACGTAGCCCAGACTGATCTCAAGCTCACTGCAATCCTCCTACCTCAGGCCCCCAAGTGCTGCGATTACAGGTGTGTGCCACCTGCTTTTTTTTTTTTTTTTTTTTGAGGCAGAGTCTGGCTCTGTAGCCCGGGCTGGCCTTGATCTCATTATACAACCATCACGCCTGTCAGAAAGCTTAGTTTTGAGTAACTGGTCTCCCACTAGTGAGACATGTCACCTTGGACAAGTTACTTCAACTCTTTTTGTCACTTGCAGCGGTGAGGTACTGGCAGAGGGCCCTTCCTAAGGTTGGCAGAGCTCGGTGCATTCACCACGTGGTGTCCCTGGCAGGGTCTTCCCCACAGGAAATGGTGTTGAAATGCTGTTTGCTTTGTCTTGTGGCCCTGGGACTTGAACCAAGCACTGACCCTGTGTTTCCTCCTAATCCTTTTGTTCTTTTCGTTGGAAGACAGAGTCTCAACAGATTGCCCAGAGTGGCATGGAATTTACTGATCCTCCTGCCTCAGCCTCCTGAGTAGCTGAGTTTATAGGGAGGAGCCACCCTACCTGGTTGCTTTTTAGAAGTGCTTTCAACAGTACTTGGCATATTATAGATTGTTAGCTACTGTAACACATGGAAATATGCTCTGAAATAATGTTACACATAGCGTTATGCTAAGCAGGGAAAACATAAGCATGTGAACCAGGCACCTCCCAGCTGGCCACTGCTCACATTCTGGCGGGTGATTCTTAGTGAAGAGGGAGGGCCGTTCTCGGAGTCACAGGCTATCTAACAGCATGCCCCCCTTTACCAGCCAGATGCCCAAAGTGGCCCAGCTGTGACAATCCCAAGTGTTCCCAGACATTGCTCACCCATCCTGGGGGGCAAAACTGGTCCAGTTCAGAACCACTGATAGAAACCAACACCACACATGTGATTTGTTTTGTTTTACTTGGTTGTGAGACAGGTCTTGGTATGTGCTTCCCGCTGGCCTAGAACTCACTGTGTGGCCCCGGCGGGCCTGGAGCCTGCCGCGATCCTCTTGCCTTAGCCTCTTGAGTGCTGGGGTTGTCACGCCCCGCTCCACGTCATGCTTTTGACTGGTGTCTTCCCTGTGTTTCTGTCTCTCTTGGTTTTCCTTCTGGCCCTTTCTCCTGGCCCTTCGCAGTCTCCTCTGCCCACCCTGGGAGTTTTGGGCTGACCAAGCCCTTGGGTCTCTCCACATCCCTTCCACGGATTCTCCCTTGCTGACCTCACACACACGCTCCTGCTGCCAGCGTCATCATTCTCCAGAATTCCAGATCCTTATCTGAAGGCAGCTGTGGCACCTGTTCCCTGACTCCGCCCCGTGCATCTGTCTGTTTCCGTAAACCCCACATCCATCCGCGTCTCCATCGCCCTGTGCCGCCTTGCTGGGGCTCAGCCTTCCGCAGCTGCTCCTGACTGGTGTCCTGTCAGGCCCACTGCCAACCCAGGCCCTCCCCGAAGGACAAGCGTCATTTTTCTGTCCCACATGTTGCACCTTGTCTTTTTATGTTTAAAATATGATTTTTTTGTCTGTTTTAAAGTTGATTTTATCAGTACATTTTATATACATGTTGTGATCACAATCGACATTGAGAATTTGTGCCAGTACATGACACGACTTAATTCTCATTCTTTCCCATTCCCCTGCTCGCTAAAATACGTTTTGATGGTACTAGGGACTGAGCCCCAAGCTTTGCACCAAGTTGCATGCACAACTCCCCAAGACATTTCCCTCTTTTCTAAAAATTTTGGGGGCCAGGGATTCAGCTCAGTGGTTCCAGCATCTGCCTGGCAAGTGCAAGGTCCTGAGTTCGATCCCCAGCACCACATACCACAATTCTGGGTGTGCTGGCTCACACCTATAATCCCAGCACTCGGGAGGCAGAAGCAGGAGGATTTCTGAGTTCGAGGCCTGCCTGGGCTACATCGTGTGCTTAGGGCCAGTTTGAACTACAAAGGCTATATTGCCCAACCTGGCCTTGAACTTGTGATCCTCCAGTCTCAGCCTCCCAGAATGCCCGCAATTACAGCTGTGTAGCACCACACCTGGCTCTTATTTTATTTATTTGTTTGTTTGTTTGTTTGTTTGTTTGTTTAGAGACAGGGTCTCACTTTGTAGTTCAGGCTGGCCCCTCAGCTCACTATGTAGCCCAGGCAAGCCTCAAACTCAGCAATCCTCCTGTCTCTGCCTCCCGAGTGCTGGGATGACAGGCGTGAGCCACCACACCCAGCACACCTGGCTCTTATTTAACACCTTTCAGGGGAAGATAAAACAAGTAGGAAAAAAACAAGTCTGAGGTTAGGGCCAAGAATTTAGCTCAGTGGCACCACAGCCTGAGGCTGCAGCTCAGTGGTAGGGCACTGCCCTGGCAGGTGAAGGCCCTGGGTTCCATGGCAGCACTCTGCCCTCTGCCAAAATCAAAATTTAAGCAACCCCTCCCTATCAATCATCAGTAAACTCAAAAAGGAGCATTGTGATTCCCCACCTACTCGAATAGCATTTTGAATAGCCCCAAAATTTGAGTTTGACACTGAAGTGAATCATTTGAACATGTTTCAAGTTTCCAAGTATGTTTAAAAATATCGCATTAAACAGCTACAGAAATGTGAAAATACAGCGTTTCAGACATTCACCGATAGACACCACTGATAGGTCTCTTCACCTGTCTGGCATCAGCTTCCAGGGCCCCCAAAGTATTAGAACTAGCTCGTCAGGTTTCCCTGCGCTCTTCAGGAGCACTGGCAGACAAGGAGATAACGAATGCGCCTAGGCCTTGTGCTAAATATGTGATCGGCATGTTATTAAACCCCTAATTGTGTTTGCTAAGCTGCGCTGAATGATTCAGAGAGAATGCGCCAAACCCTGCCTCTCCACCAGCTGTTGACAGTCCAGGGCAGACAGGCTGGTGCTCCTGCCCATTTACGGGGGGATTGGACAGATCCAGGGCAATATAATCAGGATGTCAGTGATAAATAAGGGCTAGCATCTGGGATGGCGGTACTGAGAGGTAGGCAACAGGTGAATTTGAAAATTCCAGTTCCAGATTCTATAAGATAAAAGATGAGTACTGTTCAGAAGCATGTCTTTCCTGTACAGTCTCATGAAGATGCGTGTAAACTGTGTATGTGTGGTGGCACATACCTATAAACATCCCAGCACTTGGGAGGCTGACGCAGAAGGGTTGCCACAGTGAGAACTTGTATCCAAAAAAAAAAAAAAAAAAAAAGAGAGAGAAAGAATGTATATATAACTCATAATTGTTCCCTAAAATGTCAGTTTTATATCCTAAATCTGAAACCTTTGCACCTTCTAGGTTTAATATTTGGAGCAGGATGGGAGACCCTGAGTGTGAATTAACATTCAGAAACACCATACCAACCTCAGGAAAGCTTTCTTTCTTCCTCTTTCTTTTCTTTCTGTCTTTTGTTTTTTAAAAAATAAGGCAAGATATTCTGCTGTGTAGCCTAGGTGGCCTTGAATTTGCTGTGATCCTCCTGCCTCAGCCTCCCAAGAGCTGGTATTACAGGAATGTACTACCATGCTGGCTAAAATAGCACTTTTGAGCACTATTGACCAGATTTCTTTTATTTTGACCAGATTCCTAAAACACAGCTCTTCTAGCCTTGTGTTGAAGGTGGTTTTCTTTTAACTGACTCACTTCTATTTTTTTTTTTTTTGAGACAGGGTCTCGTTTTGTAGTTCAGGCTGGCTCTGAGCTCACTATGTAGCCCAGGCAAGCCTCAAACTCAGCAGTCCTCCTGCCTCTGCCTCCCAAGTGCTGGGATTACAGGCATGAGCCACCACGCCTGGCAAATCTCTGTTTTTTGATGCACACCT
The DNA here is from genome assembly GCA_004025085.1 of Thryonomys swinderianus. Lineage (NCBI taxonomy): Eukaryota > Metazoa > Chordata > Mammalia > Rodentia > Thryonomyidae > Thryonomys > Thryonomys swinderianus. The sequence goes on along the minus strand of PVIC010004361.1, from coordinate 46,290 downwards.
TTCCACAGTGATAATGGCAACAATCCACATTTATTGAGTTATTTACACTATGCTCTAGGCTAAGCATAGGACACTAATGCTCTGGTTTAATTTCATACTTATAAGTACCCTGCACCACAACTGATGCATAGTATTATTATTTCCATTTTATAGAAGGAAACTGGTTTTTCTATCCATAGATCAATTTGTAAAAAGTTTATATTATAGAGTACATAACTTTTTTTTTTTTTTTTTTTTTTTTTTTTTTTTTTTTTTTTTTTTTTTTTTTTTTTTTTGCTTTTTGAGACAGGGTCTTGCGTTGTAGTTCAGGCTGGCCCTGAGCTCACTATGGTGCCCAGGCAAGCCGCCGCGAACTCAGCAATCCTCCTGTCTCTGCCTCCCGAGTGCTGGGATGACAGGCGTGAGCCACCACGTCCGGCATTGTGGTATGCGGTGTTGATTGTTGGTGGGCATGTCTCCACGCCCAGCATTATATGTGGTTATCAGGGATCGAACTCAGGTCCTTGTGCTTGCGAAACAGGCGCCGGAACCACTGAGCTAACCATCCGGCCCTAGAGTACATAACATTTTATATTTTTAAATATATCATGGACATTATGTCAACTCATTACTTTCTGCAAAGTAGCTAGACTGTGCCTGTATTCTTATGACCCAATACTTTCATTCCAATGAATAAATACATAATTTATGTCAGTTCCTATGTATGGATTTTGGCTAGCTTTCAATTTTTCATAATAATGAACACTCCAATGAATAATGAATCCATAAAGAATCATAAATTTTCATGATTATTCTCTTAGGTTAAACTGAAGACAGTGGATAATAGAGTCAAATGGTTCAACATTTTTATAAAGCTTGTATTACCTACTTTGAGTAAAAGTAATCGATTTGCATTCCTGTCAGATCTGTAAAGAAAAGACCTAACTTTCTACACTGATTATCATGTGCTTATCAGTTTATTTAAATCTTAGATAATATTTTCTCTAAATAATGGCACCTTCCTTCTTGTGGTTTGCATTTTTTTTTTTTTGTAGTACTGAGGATTGAGCTCAAGTCCTGACACATGCCTAGGCAAGCTCTACAATTCAGCTACATCCCTTTAAGAAAAGTCCGAGACCTTCACTGAATTAAATGCAGAATTCCTGAGAACGGTGATGCTGGCATCAGGGGCGAGTGCAAGGTGGGCCAGGAAGAAACTGAATGAGAAGTGGAGAGAGCTGGCCTGAGTTCGAGGACAGTCCATGCTACATAGCGAGCGAGCTCAAAGCCAGCCTGAACGACATGGTGAGACGAATGCAGGTAAATCAAGTGAGTAGCAAGATAGACACTCCATTAATTCCAGATGTGGTCAGAGGCCATCTCAGCTTCTGGGATTATCCTGGAACAACTTCACCTGGTGTCTCTTGGCCTCGCTCTTGCAGTCCTCATGGCTCCTGCTGTAGACCTTCAAGACCTTGTCACCAGTCACGTGAAACCAAGCTTCTCTCTGCCCTGCGCTCCAGGCCGGTGCCCTACCTGGGCTCGTGGGTCTTCGTGGAATCATTTCATGTTCTTCTTGACCAGTGACTCCTTCAAATATCCCCCTTTCTCTCTATTTCATTTTCTAAAGGCACTCGAAGCTGGGTGCGGTGACGTACGCCCGGAATCCCAGCCCTCTGGGAGGTGATAAGTAGCCAGCAGGTTCCCGGTCCTCACTAAGATATAGGGCTCCCCTTGTTTGCTGTTAGTGAGAACAGATAATGCTGCATTTTTGGAAACAGTCTAATTGTTTCTCAAGACTCAAGATGATTCTGTGACCCTTAAATTCCACTTTTAAATGTGTAGCACAGGCAAGCCTCGTACACAGCAATCCTCCTGCCTCTGCCTCCTGAGTGCTGAGATTACAGGCATGAGCCACCATGCCCAGCTAAATGTGTATCTAAGAGAATTGAAAACATTCTGGGGCTGGGGTATAGCTCACTGATAGAGTGCTTGCCTGGCACGCACAAGGCCCTGAGTCTGATCCCCAGCACTGCCAGCAAAACAAAAAAAACATGTATTCACTGAAAAACATGTGAGCCATGTACAAATGCTGCATCTCTGTCATCACAACTAGGGAGGCTGAGCCAGGAGGATCACAAGTTCAAGGCCAGCCTGGGTAATTTAACAAGACCTTACTTCCAAATAAAAATTTTTTAAAAAATGGCTGGGGTGCAGCTCACTGCTCCCAGGATTTAATCCCCAGGGCCACAAAAAGAAAGGTGTACAAACATGTTCCTAATGTCACCATTTATAGTAGCCAGATGCCCGAAACAACCCATATGCACATTGACAGGTGAATGGGTAAAGAACATGTCCATACCATGGGATATTGTTTAGGCATAAAAGGTGAAGTTTTAACACAGGCTACAACATGGATGAGCTCCACAAACATGCATGAAAAAAGCCAGACACAGGGCCGGAGGATTAGCTCAGTGGTTCTGGCTCCTGCCTCGCAACGCAAGGTCCTGAGTTTGATCCCCAGTAACCACATACAGTGCTGGGCATGGAGACTCACACCCACCAGCAATCAATACCACATACCACAGTGCCGGGCCTGGTGGCTCACACCTGTAATCCCAGCACTCAGGAGGCAGAGACAGGAGGATTGCTGAGTTCGAGGCTTGCCTGGGCTACATAGTGAGCTCAGGGCCAGCCTGAACTACAAAGCGAGACCCTGTCTCAAAAAAAAGCCAGACACAAAAGACCACACATTGTATAAATCTGTTCAGTGAAATATCCACAATAGGCAAATCTATAGAAACAAATCTTAAAACATTCTAACATGTACTGATTATGCCATGTTACATGGCCCAGCCTGGCCTCAAACTCATGGAGATCCTCCTGCTTCAGCCTCCAGAGTGCTGGGACCACAGGCATGTGCCACCCGCCTATTCTTGTGGAAATTCAACCACTCAAACATGTTTTAATTTGTAGTAGTCGAATCTTGGGAAGAGCCAAAATACCCATTAACCAACGAGTAGATAAAGAAGGGTGAGCTTGAGACCTTTCCAGCTACATGGACACACCTTAAGACTGGAATCCTAAGTGAGATAAATCAGACACACATGTTTAAATACCACATTTGTTCCTCTGGTGTGAGAAACTGGAAGTGGAATACGGACTGGCATGTATAATCGATATGTGGAAATGGGGAGAAAATGTTCAAATGGGAAGGAAGAAGGGAACTGAGATGACAACAATACTAGCGGGACCAGATGAAAGGGTCTGGACGCCACTTCCAGACTGTCCTGGCTTTACAGTCAAATGTAAATCTCAGCCTTTCCCCCGACACTGAGGTCCCCTCTTGGCCTTGTCTGCTGCTTTCCTGTAGAGCATTAACAAGCTCCTCACTCTTCTGTGCTCTTTGACTAACCACTAAACTATCTTCCCCCTATAAGCACTATGCCATCACATGCCATGGCCGGCATGACACAGAGAACTTCACACACCATTTAATCCAAATCTTTTATTGTTAAGGTTAGTGTGGGTTTTCAGAAGAAGGCGAGGGGGTTCAAATAGAATGAGACAAAGAGATTACTTAAATATTTAACACCTCGTAGAAGGCCAGCTTCTTTTACGAATGAAAGACAGTTATATAGTACTTGTGTATGGTAATGAAAATGTAGAGCTCTACCCAGGTGTGGTTGTGCATGGGTGTAATCTTAGCACTCAGGAGGCTGAGACAGGAGGACTGCCATGAGTTCAGGGCCAGCCTAGACAGCACAGCAAAACCCTGCCTCAAAAAACCCAGAATAATAAGTAAATAAAATGTAGAGTTCCCAATAGAATAAAGTTAGCTTGTTTTCCAAGCCACCAACAGCTTTTTTTTGGACTGCATTATCTGTACTACTTAATACACGATGCTAATACCGCATATTCATTCATTAGTCATTGAACAAACAGGATTGGGACAACCAAAAGCAGAAAGCTCACTTTCTTGACAGGTCCTGATCAACAGAGGGAAATGTGAAAAATTAGATTGTAAACTGGCTAGGGACCAATTCTGGAGGACGCTGAACTCCACAACCGTGCTCTTAGAGTTGGTTAGGCGGGAAGAGAGCGCCCTGCAGGGGTGGGGTGTCGGTCTCCAGTCTCAGGAACGCTGTACGTAATGATGTTCGAATATACGAACGAATTGAATACATAAAGCTTTAGTTTTAATTTCATTGCTTCAAAACACAATCATTTAAAGTTCAGCATGAGCTATTTTTCAAATTCGCTGAACAGATGAGCTCCTTCAGTTCCCATAGCATCCGCAGCCACCTCGCACCCGTGCCCTGCTCATCTTGTCTAGGAACCTGCTTTCTCCTTTGGCAAGAGTTTCTGTAGGGACTCAATTTTCGGCGCACCATTTTTGTCCCACCCCCCTCTTCTCAATTCTGGAGGTTATGATTGGCTGTAGTACTCCCACCTGCGCTATGATTGGCCGACGGCCTTTGGTGAGCGTGAAGATGCCAGTTTCCTGAGGTTTAGCGCCGGCGGGCGGAAATGTAGGTCCAGATGCGGTGAGCGCGACTGGCGCGGCGCGTAGCCAGCCTCCGAGTCTCGGAGGGTCGCCATGGCCAGCGTCCACGAGAGCTTGTACTTCAATCCCATGATGACCAATGGGGTGGTGCACGCCAACGTGTTCGGCATCAAGGACTGGGTGACGCCGTATAAGATTGCGGTGCTGGTGCTGCTGAACGAGATGGGCCGCACGGGCGAGGGTGCCGTCAGCCTCATGGAGCGGCGGAGACTCAACCAACTGCTGCTGCCGCTGCTGCAGGTGAGTCGCAGCCGGCTCCGTCCCTCTGCGAGCCGAGGGAGTGTGTGCGGCGTGCCCAAGCTGCCCTGGGCTTGCGGTCCTGACTCCAGCAGACGCTCTTGATGAAAGTGGAGACAGCTAAAGCCACCCTCACCACTTACCGAATGCTCACGACGGGCCGGATACTTCACATGCTTTTTGAGAGGCGGGTTCGCGTCTGACTCTAGTATTATTGACTGGTAAATGAGAGTTACAACCTCAGGTCCCGCCTTCTGTTCACATAGCCCTGGGCGTTAGAGACGACAGGCGTCACACACGCTCCTTGGGACCACAGTTGTCCGTGAAGTGACTGCTCAAACTAGCAGCGAGCATGGATCGCTGAGTGTTAGGCGATGTATATGTTTTGTTTCATTTTGCAGATCCGGATCACAGGTCCTCCGTTCCTCATTAGCTGTCATTTGGACAATTCCTAACCCAGTCAGGTCTCAGATGCCTCCGTAAGACGGGAGCAAAGGTAGAAACTCTATTTGCACTTAGTAAGTGCTCAATCAGTGCTAACCAATCATTTTAAGGTGTTGTCGCCGGTCACGTGCCACCTTCTGTTTCAGTTGTTTCTTTTCCTAGCTGTTTCTGTGATTAAGGGATGGAGGCCTGTCTTCTCTAGGAAGAGGGTGGTTTGTATCTTGTCTTGTCTCCTTCACCGTCAGCTCCCGGTGCAGTGCCTAAGTAGCTATTCCCCCAAGGAACGAAGTGTGAGTACCCTCATAGCCGCCTCCGGATGCAGAGAGAGTGGAACGCTGAGCTGGGATCAACAGTTGTTTGTTGAGAAACAGAGGGACCAGGAGACATCTGGGGTCTTAGGTCCCCACATTACGGGGTTTTATCTTCAGTGCTGAGGATTAAACCTAGGGCAGTGGTGGGTCAAACCTATAGCACAGGAGCGGCAGCGGGCTGTTGAAAGCTCTAGGGGGGAACGGAAAAAAGAGGCGCAAGGTACCATGTGCAAATGCAGATTCCCTATGATGAGTGTTACCATTTTGTATGCCTAAAATATACCAATGGCCGGGCGTGGTGGCGCACGCCTGTCATCCCAGCACTCGGGAGGCAGAGACAGGAGGATTGCTGAGTTCGAGGCCTGCCTGGACTACATAGTGAGCTCAGGGCCAGCCTGAACTACAAAGCGAGACCCTGTCTCAAAAAAAAAAAAAGAAAAAAAGAAAATGTACCAATGAATGTTTTATTATTTAAAAAAATACCAAGAAAATTAATTAAAAGCACGTGCACACATGCTCGCGCGCGCGCGCGCACACTCACACACACACACACACACACACACACACAGAAAGCTCTACAAGGTTTGCCATTGCTGCCATGCTAGGCAGGCACTCGCTCTACCATTGAGCTGCAATCTCACCTCTAAAACTGCGGGATCTTAAGAAGCAAACGTGGGCCAGGGATTTAGTCCAGTGGTGCTGCTGCCTCCCTTGAAAGTACAGTCATGAGTTCAATCCCTGGTACCACCACCACCAAAAAAAAAAAATCATAAGCAAAAGTAATAAAATTAGTACCTAGAGTTGTATTTTTACCACTTAGTATAGCTTGTAAAGGGTTATAAAATAATTTGTCACGTGTATTTTGGGGACAGGGGACTTGGGCAGTGGGTTAACTTACAATACAGTGCTTAAGTGTCTTACTCAATTAAAGAAAGGGGTGACATCTGTATAAATTACAGCTCACAGTCTTGGCAGCATTATTATTATTATTATTATTAAAGAAGTGGATTTTCTTCCATTATGCTAATAAAAATCATAATACTGAGATCCTGGTACATGCTGTGTTTTGCTGTCTGGATTCTTTTTTTTTTTTTTTTTTCTTTTTGAGACAGGGTCTCGCTTTGTAGTTTGGGCTGGCTCTGAGCTATGTAGCCCAGGCAAGCCTCGAACTCAGCAATCCTCCTGTCTCTGCCTCCCGAGTGCTGGGATTACAGGCGTGAGCCACCACACCCGGCTGTCTGGATTCTTTTTTATTTTTTTCCCTGACTGCAATTTTAAGAAAATGTGCATAGAGTTCATTTAGTAGACCAGGTCTGAATTCCTTAATTTCATTTTTTGTGAACACCAGGGAATGTTTGATTACATCCACACCCCTTTTTACTTTTAAAAATTTAGGACAGGGCCGGAGGGTTAGTGCAGTGGTTCCGGCGCCTGCCTCACAAGCGTAAGGACCTGAGTTCGATCCCTGGTTACCACATATAATGCTGGGCGTGGTGGCTCACGTCTGTAATCCCAGCACTCGGGAGGCAGAGACGGGAGGATTGCTGAGTTCGCGGCGGCTTGCCTGGGCACCATAGTGAGCTCAGGGCCAGCCTGAACTATAAAAAGCAAGACCCTGTCTCCAAAAAGCAAAAAAAAAAAAAAAAAAAAAAAAATTTAGGACAGGGTGTCACTGAGTAGCCCAAGCTATGATCCAACCTGTGACCCTCCTGCCTCACCCTTCCAGGTAAGTAGGGTTACAGGCATGTGCCACTGTGCCTGTTTGGTTTTTTTTTTCCTAGTAAAAAAGAAAACCTTCATGTTACACAAAAGTGGGTGGAGTGATAGATAATTGTTCTGGTACCTTCCAGGTCTGTTCTTTCTCAGAGTTTATCTTTGTCACTCAGCTCTGCCGATGGGCTCTTCCTGCATGGAGATGATTATCTTTAAAGGTGTACATATGCACGTATGATTTTAACACCCACTTTGCTTTTGTTCATTTTTTTAATAAATGTTACTTTTACAACTGGGTCCTTTCACTTAACAAGTATTGGAGATTATTCCCTGTCAACACATTTGAATATTCTTTTTTTTTTTCTTTTTGAGACAGGGTCTCGCTTTGTAGTTCAGGCTGGCCCTGAGCTCACTATGTAGCCCAGGCAAGCCGCCTTGAACTCAACAATCCTCCTGTCTCTGCCTCCTGAGTGCTGGATGACAGGTGTGAGCCACCATGCCCGGCACTGTGGTATATGGTATTGATTGCTGGTGGGCATGAGTCTCCAGGCCCAGCATTGTATGTGGTTACCAGGATCAAACTCAGGACCTTGCGCTTGCGAGGCAGGCGCCGGAACCACTGAGCTAAATCTCTGGCCCAACACATTTGAATATTCTTAGCTGCCGAGTTACGTTTCATAGTAGCATGAGCAACATAAGTGAACTTTTTGTAATTACAAATTCTCTTTGGCTTGGAGGTTCTTCTGTTTTTCTTCATTTCAGTGCATACTAAGTATGACTGCCCTAGAGGAAGGATAAAGGGGTTTGCTGCATCTGAAGCTGCCTTATATCCTATTGACTTAATCTCTGAAAAAGATTTAGTTTTAGTGTTTGGTTTTACATTTGATTTTAGCCAGAAGCCAAAGAAGCATATTTAGTTTTTGGCTGTCCCTTTGCTCACTCTGTAGTTGGCCTTGAGTTTATGGCAATGCTTCTGCCTCAGCCTCTGGAGTGCTGGGGTTACAGGTGTGTGCCAGTATGCCCAGTTTTAGTTTTAAATATTAGCTAGATTGCAATAACTTTTTTCTTCTTTTCTTCTTCTTCTTCTTTTTTTTTTTTTTTTTTGTATTGAGGATTGAATCCAGGACCTTCCCACCAAGCTACCACTCTGCCATTTTTTTTTTTTTTTACTTTTTATTTTGAGACAGGGTCTCAAGTCTTGATAAGGTGTCAGATTGCCTGGTCTGGGCTAGAACTTTCCATCTACCTGCTTCAGCCTCCAAGAGTGCTGGATTACAGGTGTACAGCACACAGCACTGCTAGCAGTTCTTCATCTGTCTCCAGCTCTCTCTGTAACCTTTTCATTTCTCCTTTATGCAGGGCCCAGATATTACACTGTCAAAACTGTACAAGCTGATCGAAGACTCTTGTCCTCAGCTGGCAAATTCTGTACAAATCAGGTACTTTTTTCCCCTGTAATATGAAAAGGTATCAAGGCAGCCAAAAATTACAAAAGGGAATGGAGTAATTAATTCTTTAAAAAAATATCTTTCAGTTGGATGTGGTGGGTGCACACCAGGATCCCAGCACTCAAGAGGCTGAGTGAGGAGGATCGCTAAGAGTTTGAGTCCAGCTTGAGCTACATAATATGTTCAAAGGCAGCCTAAACTACATAGTGAGACCCTGTCTCAAATAAACAAAAACAAGGGGTCGGGGACTTAGCTCAGTGGTTCTGGCATCTGCCTCACAAGCACAGAATCCCAAGTTTGATCCCTGGTAACACATACCACAATGCCGGGTGTGATGACTCATGCCCCTAATCCCAGCAATCAGTACCACACACCATAATCTCAGGTGGGTGTGGTGACTCATACTGTCATCCCAGCACTTGGGAGGCAGAGGCAGGATTGTACGAGTTTGAGGTTTGCCTGGACTACATAGTGAGCTCAGGGTCAGCCTCAACTACAAACCAAGACCCTGTCTCAAACAGAACAAAACAAAAACAAAACTAACTAGCTAACTAACTAAATGGGCGCTTTGTAGATAATTCATGCGTATGAAACGTGGGAAGATGTTCAAGGGCCTTCCTAAAATTTGCACCTTAATTTTCTCATTCAGAATCAAACTGATGGCTGAAGGCGAATTGAAGGATATGGAACAATTTTTTGATGACCTCACGGATTCTTTTTCTGGAACTGAACCAGAGGTTCATAAAACAAGCGTAGTAGGTATGGAACTCCGGAAAAAGAGACTGTTTCCTATCACACGAGGCGCTTTCTTGGTGACATCGGTCTTTCCTTTGTCGCTTGTGCTCCTCGCGTGCCACTGGGGTCTGCGCTGGAGCGCATTAGCTGTGGCACAGAGCCTGCTTCCGTCTGGTCCGCTTTGGTCTGAGCCCCGTGTCCTGGGCTGGTTGGCTTCCCAGTTCTTCCCTCACTGTCTGGGTCCCTTCCCTGTACCATGCCCTGTAAGCGACCTCAGGAAGAGCACGTCACGGCCACAGCATTAAAGTGACAGCGCGCATGCAGCTCTCTGGGGCTTTCTGGTAGCTTCACACCTGTGCTGTCCCCTTTGGCTTTGTCCGAGGACGTTATGTTCTTCAGCTTCAGTTATTTACTGATCTTCTGTGCCAGGCTCAGGGTGTATGAGGTGGACCTGGGCTTTCTTCCTGCCCCAGAAATGATGTGCGGTGTGGAGAGCCAGGTGGGAAAAAGTGGCTAAGATGACGCCAGACAGGACAGCTGTGAAGAAATCAAAATGGAGGCTGCAAGGGCTAGAGACGGGCACAGGGACGGCTCTGAGCCCCGAGGAGAAGCTGTGCGACGGCTGCGGGAGGCGTGGGCTTGCCAGGGTCTGCGAGCCCTCTCGAGGGACAGTTGTGCCCAGCAGCCCCTGGAGCGCGGCCCGGTCTCCTGATGCCTTCTGGTCTGCGGCCTCGCCTGCAGGTCTGTTTCTGCGCCACATGATCTTGGCCTACAGCAAGCTGTCCTTCAGCCAGGTGTTCAAGCTCTACACCGCCCTGCAGCAGTACTTCCAGAGCGGGGAGAAGCGGGCGGTGGGCGACGCGGACATGGAGCCGGCCAGCAGAGAGGACGGGGAGAGGAAGATGGAGAAAGAGGAGCTGGATGTGTCCGTGAGGTGACTGGGGGACCCTTCTGTGAGCGGCGGAGCCTCCAGGCCGGGGCCGCACGGGCGGAGGCCCTGGGAGGCGAGAGGCTGAGGAGGGGTCTCCCCCAGCGGAGGGTGAAGGCGTCTGTGTCACCTGTTGCACCTTGTGTGTCCCCCGCCCCGGGAGGGCTCTCGGCGGGCCTTTCTGGGTGACCCTGAGTGCGTTTCTCTGGGGACCTGGTGGGGGCGAGGCCACCTTCCCGCTGCAGTGCTGCCTTGTGAGAAGGTCCGTCCTCCCCCTGCCTCTGTCTCTTTCCTGTCGTGTGGTTCTTGTAGTCTTTCTAGCTCTCTTCAGGGAAGTAATTCTTTTTGCCCTAGAAATGTGCTTTAACATTGAGGAGGAGAAAATATGCACATTAAGTAATGTTGCCTAGTGCAGCTTGCAAACCTCCCAGGCTACAACAAAATTGAAATTGAAATTATTCTTAGTTGCTAATTTAGAACAGAGGATATCTAGGCAATTAATGTTTATCGAGTATTTTTTTGTACCGAGGATTGAACATTGTGCACTAGGGTGTAGATTGGTGCCTTGTGCACTGCACTTACCGAAGCATCCAGAAACATTTATTTTATTGATTAATGCTATACTGTATTTAAACCTTAATTATTTGGGTAGATTTAAATGCCTTCGGGGAGTGGTTAGATTCCTTTTGAGAAGCTAGTGGATGCCAGGTATGATCGCTTGGCCAACATGTGCATCCATACCAGGCATGATGATGCACACCTGTAATCTCCATTCTTGGGAGGCTGAGGCAGGAAGATCACTGAAGGTTTGAGGCCTGACTGGGGTACATAGTGAGACTTTGTCTCAAAAAAGCAAAAAGATAATAAAGTTTGCATCCACAAAAACAAACACACCTGTCGTTCACAAGGTTCTTGGACTCTTCAAAGCCCATCCGTGGGCCTACGTTACATCCGCATGATACATGTACTGGAAAGTGTGTTTGTTTGAGCTAATAATTAGATTCATAAACAAAGGATGCGTCTCCTAAACAAGTAGCCCTTTTCATAACTGAAGGCCATCTGTGCCTCCACAGTGCTGGGGTTTGAACCCAGGGCCTTGTGCATGGAAGGCAGGTGTTCTGCCACTCAGCTACACCCCAGCCCTTTATTCTGTTTCTTGTTTGTATTGTTTCCAGTACTGGGGAGTGAACCCGGGGTTGCTCTATCACTGAGCTACGTCCCCATCACATTCATTATTTATTTGTTTGTTTGTTTGTTTGTTTGTTTAGACAGGGTCTCGCTTTGTAGTTCGGGCTGGTCCTGAGCTCACCATGTAGCCCAGGCAAGCCTCGAACTCAGCAATCCTCCTGTCTCTGCCTCCCGAGTGCTGGGATGACAGGCGTGAGCCACCACGCCCAGCCATTTTTTATTTTTATATTTTTCCACAGGAATGCTTTTTAAAGAGTTTTTTGTTGTTGTTGTTGTTTTTGCAGTACCAGGGATCGAACTCTGGCCCTTGTGTATCCAAGATTGGTATGGTACCACTTGAGCTAAATCCCCAGCCCACATTCGTTTTTTATTTTGAGACAAGGTCTTTCTGAGATGCCCAGCCCAGGCTCGAACTTGCAGTTCCTATGTTGGCCTCCTAGTAGCTGGGATTACAGGCATGTGTCACTGTGCTCTGCTTGTCCGTTTTCTTTTGACTGTTTTAAGGGCCTCATCTGGATCGTACAGTGTTTGCCTTTTGTGCTGCTTTATTTCATCTAACATAATGTCCTCAGGCCTCATCCATATTGTTGTGTGTGTCCAAATTGCCTCCTGTTCAGGCTGATGAGGTTCCTTTGTATCTACCACATTTTGCTTATTTGTTTATCTGATAAAAGATACATGGATAGCCCCACATTTTAGCTATGGCAAGTCACACTGCTTCAACACAGGTGTACAAATACTTGTGTAAACTCCTGCTGTCAAGTAAAGTGTTTTCAAGTCTTCTATCCAACACTGTCTCTGACTCTATGCTACCATTTTCATTCTTGTTTAATTCTTACTGGTTTTGTTTTTGTTTTCCAGAGAAGAAGAAGTCTCTTGCAGTGGACCTCTGTCCCAAAAACAAGCAGAATTTTTTCTTTCTCAACAGGTATATTAATATTGTAATGTATCAGAGGTTTCATCCTATGACGCTTTACGTTATGGCCTATGCTTGCTAGTGTTAGCAGGTTTATTAGTAAATCTGCATTATCTTTCCTCTTGATCCTTTTTTATCCATAGTGTAGTTTGTCCCTTCCTATTTTGTGTCATCTTATTTGGTTTTTGTTGTTTTTTTAAAACAGAGTTTCACGGCCCAGAGGGTTAGCTCAGTGGTTCCGGCGCCTGCCTCACAAGCGCAAGGTCCTGAGTTCAATCCCCGGTGACCACATATAATGCTGGGCGTGGAGACACGCCCACCAGCAATCAACACCGCATACCACAGTGCCGGGCCTCGGGAGGCAGAGACAAGAGGATTGCTGAGTTCGTGGCGGCTTGCCTGGGCTCCATAGTGAGCTCAGGGCCAGCCTGAACTACAAAGCAAGACCCTGTCTCAAAAAAAAAATTTTTAAAACAGAGTTTCACTATGTAGTTCAAACTGGCCTTGAATCATTATGTAGCCCAGGCTGAACCTCCTGACTCAGGCTTCTGATTGCTGGGATGTACTATCATGTACAACTGTGTCATCTTTTTCTATTAAAATTAGAATGCAAAAGACCAGAGATTTACCTCAGTGGTACTGTGCCTGCCTGGCAAGCACAAAGCTGTGAATTCGATTCCTGGTACCAAAAATGTTATAATGCAAATTAATTTAGTAGTGGTGTGTGGCCAGTGGTTCAAAAATGGGTGATCACTTGCTTTTCTTCTCTGTTTATTGTGGACATTCTGTTTATTGTAGACATCTCCATCCATAGAAAAAGCCTAGAAAGCATGGTAGAGTCAATAACTATATATTTGAGCCCTTGATTCTACAATTAATATTCTACCCATCCTCTATACAAATGAAACAAGATTTTTTTTTTAATGAAGTACTACGGATTGAACCCGAGGCCTTCACACTGAGCTATATCCCCAGTCCCTTTTATTTTTTATTTCAAGAGAGGATCTTACTAAGTTGCTGAGTTGTTCAGGTTGGGTTTGAATTTGCACTCCTGCCTCAGCCTCCCAGAGTGCTGGGATTACAGCATGGTTTATTGCTACTTATGAGCCACATGTTTTCATTGTCTTAGAAACTAAGATGAATATTGTTGTCCAAAATAATTTTAATTTTTAGCATAAATTTGTTTAATATTTTATCTTTTTTCTAGTTTTTCTGGTTTTTCAAACCATTTTCTTTTTGCATAATGTTATAATGTTTACGTATAGATAAAATTTATAGACTCAGGGCTGGAGATTTAGCTCAGTGGTTCCGGTGCCTGCCTAGCAAGCACAGGTCCCTGGTTCAATCCCTGGTAACCACATACTATAATACCAGGCGTGGTGACTCACGCCCACCAGTAATCAGTGCCACATACCACAGTGCTGGGTATGGTTGGCTCATGCCTGTAATCCCTCCAATCAGGAGGCAGTGGCAGGGGAATTGCTGAGTTCAAGACTTCCCTGAGCTATGTAGTGAGCTCAGGGCCAGCCTAAACTACAAAGCAAGACCCTGTCTCAAAAAAAAAAAATGTATAGACTCACCTATGAGGATGAATTTAACACTGATCGGAATTTTCCCACCTACACAATCGATTCAGTTAGGTCTTCACTACCTTCAGTAGTTAACAGGTAGATTAAAGAGTCACATGAAATACAAGGATGATTAGAAGAACCTGTATATCAGCTCCTCACTGAAAGCTGCATGGAGACTTCTTTTTAATTGTAGCCCAGACAAGCCTTGAACTCAGCAATCCTCCTGCCTCTGCCTCCTGAGTGCTAGGATTATAGATGTGAGCCACCATGCCTGCCTGGCATTGTGGTGTGTGGTACTGATTGCCGGTGGGCATTAGTCACCACGTCCAGCATTGTGGTATGTGGTTACCGGGGATTGAACTCAGGACCTTGCACTTGCCAAGCAGACGTCAGAACCACTGAGCAAAACCCCCGGCCCAGCATGCAGACTTTCTAACCATAAAGCTATGGGAGAAAACATGTAGAAGATTGTTAGCTTTTTCTAGAGTAATGTTTAATAATGTCTCCATGTCATAGCACGTTGTAACAAAATTAAAAGACAAACAATAAAAAGGAGTAAAGAATTCACAACAAATGAGAGTGAAAGGATCAATATTTCTGCTTTAGAAATCATTTTCAAAGACTATTTGGTGATGAGACAAAACCTATAGTATGTTGATTAAAGAGGCTAGAAAGTGAGATTATATGTCATATTCTAATTTTGTTTAAAATGTGTGTGTACAACCTCCCCCACATAACATATAGTCACACACTTATGCAGAAAAAGATGACTGGATTAATGTACATTAAAGGCTTAATAGTATTTTTGGTGATAGGATTGTAAATTTTCTGTTTTCTTCAGTAGCTTTTCCTTATTTTGGGCTATTCCACAGTGATAATGAGTCAAAAGTAGAATTAGAAATAATTATTACTAATGCAAAAATTTGTCTAGATAAAGTTGTAGTGAATTGTAACTCAGTTAAATATAAACATGTTATTTAGGACTAGTTTCTGCACATATGTTAGTCAGCTCTGCAGTACTGCAATGAAACAGCTGCCACAGGCCGCTTGTGAAGTAAAGAGGAGTTCTGGTTCATAGTCCTGGACCCTCACATCCAAAGTCGGGCAGCTACACTGGTGTCCTCACGGTGGGAATGTGGGTTAGAGTAATCCTGCCTGGGCCAGAGGGAGAGGCGGGGAGAGGGATGAGGGGCCAGGTGGCAGCTCCGGGAGGAGGGTGTGGGTGGTGGGGACTTCCTCAGGCAGTGGGGGGTGGGAGGGGCCCCGAAGTGACCCCACAAGAGAGAACGTGATCAGGTGGTGCTGATCGACAGTGGCTGGTGTGTGTTTTTCCTTATATTTACTGCTGCTTCTACCTGTTATTTTTTGCATTTCAGGCCTCTTTGTTAAAAAATGATGAGACAAAAGCCCTCACCCCAGCCTCCTTGCAGAAAGAACTGAATAACTTGTTGAAATTTAACCCTGACTTTGCTGAAGCGGTGAGTCTGCCCCTGAAGTTGTTGCCGAGCTGGAGAGGGAGGCTGGGGCTCTTTAAGGGGTGGAAAACCCCAGCCCCGGGGCCCAGGCCGCTGGTGTGGGTCCCTGAAGACCATCCTCTGGGCGGTGGGTGAGGGGCAGGTCAGGCAGGAAGCGAAGCCCCTTCCCGCTCCCCACCCGTAGCCCGGGTCCTGACCTCTGTCATCGGCCCTCCGTGATAGAGATGGTAGAATAGACTGAGGGATTCAGGCATGAAAATATTTTTCTCCTTTATGTCTTAATTAATAATTTTCTAATAACTCAATTTCTTTGTGGATGTTTTACTCTGAAAAAAAATTTTTAAATATCTGAGTTTGCCATCAGACTTTATTCATAGGTGGAGATTAGGTAGAGATATATACATTTTAAAATGCTTTTTTTTTTTTTTTTTTTGAGACAGGGTCTCACTTTGTAGTTCAGGCTGGCCCTGAGCTCAATATGTAGCACAGGCAAGCCTCAAACTCAGCAATCCTCCTGCCTCTGCCTCTTGAGTGCTGGAATTACAGGTGTGAGCCACCACGCCCCACACTGTAGTATGTGGTAGTGATTGCTGGTGGGTGTGGGTCACCACGCCCAGCATTGTTGTATGTGGTTACCAGGATTGAACTCAGGACCAGGACCTTGTACTTGCAAGGCAGGTGCCAGAACCACTGAGCTAAATCTCCGGCCTGTAAAATGCTTTTTTATAAGTAAGATGTGCCTGTTAGGGACGGGAGATTTAGCTCAGTGGTTCCGGCGCCTGCCTCGCAAGCACAAGGCCCTGAGTTCAATTCCGATAAGGCGGCTCAGGCCTGTGATCCCAGCATTCAGGAGGCAGAGGCAGGAGGATTGCTGAGTTCCAGGCTTGCCATAGTGAGCTGAGGGCCAGCCTGAACTACAAAGCAAGACTCTGTCTCAAAAACAAAAAACAAAAAAACAGTCTTGAATTAATGTACAAATTACAAAATTTATTTTTCTAAATGTTTTGGGTCTTTTTTTGTGACGGGGTCCCAGGCAAGCCTCGAACTTGCAGCAATCCTCCTGCCTCTGCCTTCTGGATTAGAGGCATGGGCCACCACGCTGGGCATCATGGTATGTGGTACTAGGGATCGAACTTGGGACCTTGCGCCTGCCAGGCAGACACCGGAACCACTGAGCTAAATCCCCAGCCATGAATTCGGGTTTTAAGATGTTTATACTTGGACTTATAGAGTTGTTAACACCTGAACTAGGGGGGTGAGGGCTGTGACTTTATGTACTGTTTAGGGTCCTAAGGAACAACCCGTGTGGCCTAGCAGCTGTGTGTAGGACAAAACACAAACCCTGATGAAGAGCCAGCTGTTGTGTTCAGTACTGAGGATCGAACCCAGGGCCCTCCCTGCACTTGCTAAGCACAGGCTCTACCGCGAAGCTGCACCCTCGCCCTTTGGGTTTTTCCTGTTTGCGGAGGGAGGCAGGGTCTTGTTTTGTAGCCCAGGCTGGCCTTGAACTCACTGCCATCCTTTTGCCTCAGCCTCCCAAGTACTGGGACCTCCACCGGGCCGCTGAACCCGGCCCGAGCCTTCGCTGGCCTCAGGGCAGTGGGTGTTCAGGCCTGCCGGCAGCGCGCTCGCACCACAGGCTGGCACGGGAGCCCGACCAACGCTCACCGCCTCCGTCGCTTCTCATTGTAGCATTACCTCAGCTACTTGAACAACCTCCGCGTTCAAGATGTCTTCAGCTCCACGCACAGTCTGCTTCACTATTTCGACCGCCTGATTCTCACTGGAGCTGAGAGCAAAAGCAACGGCGAAGAGGGCTACGGCCGGAGCCTGCGCTACGCTGCCCTCAACCTGGCAGCCCTGCACTGCCGCTTTGGCCACTAGTAAGTTAGACCTTTGTCCTTGCCAACATTGGGGGGAAATGCTGTCTGATGGGATGTGAGATGCGCTTGAAATAAAAGTAATGTATGTTTAAAAAGAAGAGCCGGGCAGGGTACCGCACTCCTACAGTCCCAGCCCTTGGGAGGCGGAGGCAGGAGAAAGGCTGAGTTCGAGGCCAGCCCGGGCTGCACAATAAGTCAGATACACCTGTGTGTGTGAATAAAAATAGTAAAGTGGATAAACAGATAGCCAGTGAATAAAGTTAAAGAAAACCTGTCAAAACCTGGAGACTATTTTGCAACAGTGAAATAATGTGAACAGTAGTAAAATACAGGAACTGAGTGAACTGAACGTGAGTTTTGCGTCCCGCCCAGTGACTTCCTGTGAGTTGGAAGGTGCAGTCTCTGCCTCGGGCGGCTGTGACAGAGACGGGGGTGACAGCGCCTGCCTGTCAGAAACAGAAACTCGCCGCACTCAGGAAATCCTGATGATTTCTGCTCGTCGGGTTCTCAGAGAGGTGTGGAGAGGCTGGAGCGTGTGTCAGGCAGTCTCCACGTCAGGAGGCCCGGCGGGCCACCGGGAGGGTGTTTTGCCTGGAGAAAGGGCTGGGCCAGGCAGGGACTGACGCCTGGATGTAGCAAAAGGCCGTGTGCTGCAGGCCGTGCGCCAGACAGGCCTGGGTTTGCCCATTAGAGGGCGCTTCCTGGTGTAGAGACTTGAAGGTGTTAGTGGGGTCCTCCAGCCCAGCCCCAGGAGGTCGCAGGCTCTGGTTTTGCAAGGTCCTGTCATACCCTCTCTTTATTCTACACTAGCAAGCACCCCACCACTTAGCTGTGACCCCCCCCACCACCTTTTTCCACTTCTTCAGATTAAATCCAGAACTTTTTTTTGTTTGAGACAGGCTCTCGCTTCATAGTTCATGCTGGCCCTGAGCTCACTATGTAGCCAGGCAAGAGAAATTCCCCTCGAACTCAGCAATCCTCCTGCCTCTGCCTCCTGAGTGTTGGGATGACAGGCGTGAGCCACCACACCTGGCATTGTGGTGTATGGTTACTGGGGTTCGAACTCGGGACCTTGCGCTTGCTAGGCAGGTGCCAGAACCACGAAGCTAAATTACTGGCCCACCATTTTATTATTTACCTACAACACATTCTTGGGTTAGAAACTGCTTTCTAGAAATGTCCAGTGCTTGGACATTTGTGTCCAGCTCTCTAGATATGAACACTCCTTACACATGCAGTGTCTCCTGCGTTCACAATGTTGTCAAAGGACAGACAGCTGGCTGAAAACGAAGGAGAGAAGGCGGACTTTTGGAAAGTGCCATTTCTTTCTGACTCCTTGTTACCAGGCCAGGCATCTTTGTCCCTGGTCAGTCTTTGTCACTCAGCTAAAAGGACTATGGGGATTGCTTGAAAATTGGGGCAGTTGTTTGTCGACCATCTACTGTGTGCCGGGCACTGTTCTAGAATATGCCATGGGAGGCAGGCAGCAGTGAGCAGTGTGCCCATGTTAGGTGCTGCCAGGCAGGGTGAGGCCTACACTGCCGCCCTCTTCCGTGGGGTAAACGCTCAGGCAGCCTTCACTGAGTTCTGCTAGCAGACACTGGAGCAGGCACTCGAAGGACTTGCCGGAGCCGCGTGTTCTGCACAGTGTGAGAAAGTGCTCGTGTCAGCGAGAAGAGCAGGTGCAAGGGCCCTGAGGTGGGTGCTGGGTCACGTGTTTGAGTCCACACGTGAGGAGGCGCGGGACAAGCAGGTCGAGGGGGCTCTGTTACTCAGGCATGCAGCCATCTTTCAGAGGCCACAAAGCTGCTTCTCTGGCACTTGAAAAACACTGAGTCCTTAGAGAGATTCTGACCACTTTTCCTCTTGCTCTTTTACTAAAACCTTTTACCAGAGGATTTCCTGGTTCAGCAGGGGAAACCAGGACGTGCCTGAAGGATTCTCCTGACTCCCCTGAGATTTGTATGTCAGCAATTTCCTTTTCCTCCCCCCCCCCGAAGGTCTCCTCTCTGAAGCCCAGCGCCAGCGTGCTGTGTACACGCTGCTCCCGAAGCCCTTTCTTCTTCCTCCGCGGTATGAGGGCCCGAGCATGAAGGAGCTCTCAGCCTTTTAAAATTCATTTTATTATCCTTTATGGTATTGGGGATTAAGCCGCCGTTGGGAAACCCCATGTTTGAGATGTGGCCCGTGCTGTCATGGGCTTTGAAAGTAGCTGATGAAGTTAACTGACACAGACTCGGTACCTGGCGAGTGGTACACGGTACTATGTAACAAAGCCTAGGAGAGCAGGGCGCAGGTCACACCTGGGAGCCCATTTTCGGGGTACACGCTGAGAAGAGCTGCATTGTCCATGGAGACTGAGGGGACACAGGGGCAGGAAGTCTCAAAAGGGGGATCCTCAAAATACTTTCTAAAATTAATTTTGAAAAAAAGAAGTAACAAATGGGCATAGTCAACAAACAGTTTGGAATCATCGAGAAGGCAATGCAAAGTGAAGCATTAGCCCCTGCCCGCCTTCCCCTCAGCCTCACACAACGGAGGTGAACCTCAGGCCAGGACGAATCCTTCGCGTTGTTCCCGTTCAGCAGGCCGCTCCTCAGGAGGGGCCTGCCCTGTGTCCCCACTGTCGCCCTTCCCAGCTGCTGGGGCCGGGGCTCAGAGAGAAGCAATTAGAAATAGTTGCAGCCCTCAGTGTTCCCAGAGAGCCACTCTCCATGGGCTGCGCTCCCGTGATTTTGCCAGCATGGCTGGGGCGGGCCTGTGATCACTAAGGGCATTGATGTCTAGTCTGTCTTAGTCAACAGGCAGAGCTCGCCCTGCAGGAAGCAATTAGGATCGCCCAGGAGTCCAACGACCACGTGTGCCTGCAGCACTGTTTGGTGAGGCCCCCCGCAGGGCTGGGTCAAGCCGGGGGTCCCAGGCGCCTGCCGACCCCTCGTCTCAGTCGGGTCATTGAGGGTGGAGTGGAGGTCTGAGGGGCTTGCTCAGGGGGGTTCCAAAAGGCCAACCTGAGTTCTTTTCCCTTCTTAGTTCTTGGCATGTCTTCTGCTGTGGGATCATTTCCTGTCCACGGATGTTAATCTAACTAAAAGTAAACATTGGGTGGCACATCTAACGTTGGCATTAGTAAAGAGATCTATGAAAAAATAAAAAGATCCTGCTACACACAGATGAGACATTGTCCTGTAAAAGCACAGTCACCATGCACAGACAGGAGACTCACCAGTCTCCCCGAACCAAGTTTCGCATTAAGGCCATACAGGGATTTCTTCCTTTTGGGGCGACTGCCACACACTGCATCAGAGAAAGCCCGTGGGTTCCGTTTGCTCTTAAGAGATTGACGGGTTTCTTTTAGGTTTGCAGTTTGTGAGAGGGTATTTTAGAGACTTGGGTTTGTCCCTTTCTCCTCCTCTCTGACCACCACATTGATACTGCACTGGAACGTCATTCCCTGCCGTTGTCGTGACGTACTGCTTCTCTCGGCAGAGCTGGCTTTATGTGCTGGGGCAGAAGCGGTCCGACAGCTACGTCCTGCTGGAGCACTCCGTGAAGAAGGCGGTGCACTTCGGGCTGCCGGTAAGGCTCCTCTTTCTGTGCGACCGGTCAGTCACTTAGATAGTGCCGTGGAGCCCTCAGAGGCAGTGATGGTGCCGGAATGGCTATTTCAGCATGTGGTTTTACTCCCGCCAGCTTCCTGCGACTTACTTCTTAATCAAACCACTAAATTCTGTGTGGCAGGTTTCTCGCTGTTCCCTCATAACCTCCTAATAACAACTGTGGAAGCTTCTTTATCAATCTCATAAGAAACCTTTGGTTCGTTTATTAACGAACTAAATGCTAGCATTTACTTAGCATATATTCACCTAGAAAGCTTTTGAAAAAACTTTTTATTGGGCCGGAGGGTTAGCTCAGTGGTTCTGGCGCCTGCCTTGCAAGCGCCAGGTCCTGAGTTCGATCCCCGGTAACCACATACAATGCTGGGCGTGGAGACTCACGCCCACCAGCATGAATCAATACCACATACCACAGTGCCAGGTGTGGTGGCTCACGCCTGTCATCCCAGCACTCGGGAGGCAGAGACAGGCAGATTGCTGAGTTCGAGGCTTGCCTGGGCTATATAGTGAATTCAGAGCCAGCCTGAAGTACAAAGTGTGAGACCCTGTCTCAAAAAAAAAAAAAGAAAAGAAAACTTTTTACTGTTATGTGGTATTTTCCAATACTCGGGATGGAAGCCTAGCCTCACACGTGGCAGCTCCTCTGCCGCAGCCCGGAAGGCTTACCTTTAGACCCGGGAGTGGCAAACGTCACAGCCACAGGCCTGCTCCAGCACCTGCCTGCTTCTGCACGGCCTTTAGGTTCAGGACGGGTTTTCCATTGGTGCATGGTGGTGGGCATGGAATGAAGCTGAGGAAGAATATGCAACAGAAACCAAATGTGACCTGCAAACCTACAGCTCTCTGACCCTTTTTAGAACAAGTTTGCTGATCCCTGTTTTAAACAATAGACAAAGCTAGGAATTTGCCCTCCTTATGAATGGCAGGGAAGGACCCGAGTTCGAGTCCTGAGTGACTCATGTAGGGAGGGCACTGAAGGGGTGTGTCCTGCACAC
Source organism: Thryonomys swinderianus (assembly GCA_004025085.1). NCBI lineage: Eukaryota > Metazoa > Chordata > Mammalia > Rodentia > Thryonomyidae > Thryonomys > Thryonomys swinderianus. Next base: position 24,286 of record PVIC010004361.1, on the reverse strand, counting down.
CGGAAGTAGTAGTACCTGCCAGAGTTTATACCTCTGTTGCCTGAAGAACCTCACTCTAACTCAGAAACTTGCAAACTTCATGACAGGCAGCGGGACTGCTTAAACCTTCTGCCTCTGAAGAGTTTGCGACAAACTTTGGTAAAATTGCAAGTAATACAAATTTAATGTGCATATTTGTTAAATCTCTAAATTGTCCATGTGATTTGCTTCTGGGAGAGGAACTGAAGTAGTTCTTTGAAATAAGCGATATACTTAAGTTCAGTTTTTTCTGTGGACTTGAGCTGTCATTTTTAGTCAGGTTTTTATCCTGAAGATTATATCAGAAGCTGAGGTGATGACTGGCTGCTCATCACACGTATCCCGTCCTGCTCTCCTGTTACCTAAGGTGCCTAGCGCTGGTCAGCCTGTTATTTCTTTGTGACCCTTACAGCAGTTGGCTCTTGATAAGTTCTATGCCTGTTTCACAGGTGAGGAAGCTGAGGTTTAGCTAAGAAGCTCAGCGACTGGCCCTAAGTCCCAAGTAATAGCAGAGGCTCGGTGAGGTCCAGGCCCCGCTAAGGCCGAAGCCTGGCTCCTCCCTGGGCGCTCATGCTGTGTCCGGGCCTAGATTTTCAGGAAGACGCCTCACATGGACCGGGGTTAGGGTCAGGTTGTAGGGACTTTGCTTGTAAGTAGAGCTGTCACTGTGCATGTGCTAAAATATGAAAACCGCACATTTCTGATGAGCAAAGCAAATTCTGTCATGTAATCTCTGTCTTGGGTCGTGGGTATATCTGTCCCCGTAGTACCTCGCCTCCCTGGGAATACAGTCCCTTGTTCAACAGAGAGCTTTCGCCGGGAAGACGGCCAACAAGCTGATGGACGCCCTGAAGGACTCCGACTTGCTGCACTGGAAACACAGCCTGTCGGAGCTCATCGACATCAGCATCGCACAGAAAACAGCCATCTGGAGGCTGTATGGCCGCAGGTGGGTCCTCACACAGGTGGGCTCATGGTGAGGAGGGGCAGGAGCACCGGGCAGCCGCGTGCCCTCGGACACTGGGGCAGTGTGCTGCCGCCTAGGAGCATTTTGTCGTTAGTACAGGCGCGGCCCTGGCCTCCTGTGCGCGCTTCCTGCTCCTCTGACTACTCTTCAGTGAACTGCGCAGTGCCCTTTCCGAGCCACACGTGGGTCTGCCCAGTCAGTGTAGCTGACCGTGGCTCAGACCTGGGTCCTCGTGACAGGGGCCTTCCCGCGCGCACGCTGCACAGCTGCCCAGCGTCATGCTCCAGCATCGCTTCCCTCCCCGGCTGATGTGCGAGCCGGTGCTTTTCCGCCCCGTGGCCTGGGTGGCTGCCTCAGCCCTCACTAGCCCGTCTGCCGTTTCTGGGAAGTCATTAGTGACAGGAAGTACCTCTGTTAGTAGCCTTAGTTTTGTATCTCACATAATTTTTTGGCACATTGTGCTCAGAGACAGCTGCCGACACTGGCCACTGCTTGCATTGCCAGGGTAGCCGGTGCCAGGGTGGCATCGGGCTGAATTCACTTGTGAAACCTAGTTAACACTCTGTGACCTCTGGGAACAGCGGGCTGGGGAGGGGCAGGCGGACTCCTGCTGCGCTGCAGCCTCGCCGTGCTGCACTGGGGCCCCCTGTGCAGGGTACCCAGCTGCGGCCCTCGGTACTGAGGCAGCAAGCCGGGCGTGGGAGGTCGCACCTTCGCTGGGCCGGAGCCGCGGGCTGAAGGGAGGCCTGCTGCTCTCCTCCCCAGCACCATGGCCCTGCAGCAAGCCCAGATGTTGCTGAGCATGAACAGCCTGGAGTCGGTGAACGCGGGCGTGCAGCAGAACAACACCGAGTCCTTCGCAGTCGCGCTCTGCCACCTCGCGGAGCTGCACGCCGAGCAGGTGGGTGGGGCTGGCGGGAGGCAAGGGCCGTTTTGGCTCCTGTTTCAGAGGTCTTGGTCCATGAATGCGGGGCCCAGGGCGAGAACACATGGTGGACTCGGTCTCTTTATGCCACAGCAGCCAGGAAGCACAGGGACGGCTGGGCTGGGACCGCGCCTCAGTGACCCCGCAGAGCTACGGCTGCTGACCAGGCCCTGGGGCCACTTCCTGTCTAGAGCTGCTGGGTGGCGGGCCAGGACACTTCCTGAGTCTTGCATGGGGTGGGTCTGGGTGGCTGAGGGGTGAACTCCCCCTGGAGGGAGACTAGTTCTGGAGGCACAAGTCTCAGTGAACCCGGGATCTCTGGGCCGCAGCGCAGGGAAGAAGGGGTAGGCCGCTTCGGTAGAGACGTGCAGTGGAAGGTCGCGAGTGTAGAGCAGTGTGGAAGGTGGTGAGAACAGAGCTCATTGCTAGTGTCTGTTTACACTGTCCTGTGCTGGGCTGTGTTTTACGTGTACTGCTTTACGGAGTCCTGGTCAACTGGATTTTTTTTTTTAATTGTTGATTTTTTTCTTCTTTTTTTTTTTTGTTTTGGAGACAGGGTCTCGCTTTGTAGTTCAGGCTAGCTCTGAGCTCACTATGTAGCCCAGGCAAGCCTCGAACTCAGCAATCCTCCTGCCTCTGCCTCCCGAGTGCTGGGATGACAGGCGTGAGCCACCACGCCCGGCTAATTGTTGGTTTTTTCTGAGGCACTATGTAGCTCAGGCTGGCTTTGAATTCACCACGTAGCCCAAGTTGGCCTCAAATTCTGGCAGTGCCCCTGACTCAGCCTCCCACGTGCTGGAATCACAGGTGTGTGCCACCGTGCCCTGCAGCTCAGCGGTACGTTAGCCATTTCACAGGACAAGGACCTGAGGCCTGGGGCCTGGTCTGCACTCAGCTCTGAGCTGTCAATCCCGCCTGCGGCCACACCAGGCTGGCTCCAGACGGTGCTGCGGGAAGCGCACCCCGCCCTGCTTCTCCTCCGGGGGCTTTCGTTCAGTCCCTTACGCTGCTCCAGCCAGCTGCGCTTTGGTCAAAAGTGCCTCTCACGGGAGAGAAACCGGAAGCCTCTTTATCAACAGCCCTCCAGCTCCCCGGCTGTGGCCTCGAGCACGTTCCTTTCCCCTCCGTCTCTGTGCTGTCCATGCTAGAAGAGGGCATCCTTCCCCTCAGCGAGCCCTAACTGCTGCCTAAAGACCCCAGTGGTCCCACCCTGTACTTCTCATCTTCCCACCCTCGCTGCAGCTGTGCCTGTACCCCATCCCCACTGAACTTGGCCTAAAGCTTGCCAGGCACCTCAGTCCACATGCCAAGACGATAACTGGCAGTACCGCCCGGTTAAAATCACAGAAGTATCTGGGTGTCTGGCTGTGGTGGTGTACATCTGAAGTCCCCATGCTCAGAGGCTAAAGCAGGAGGATTGTGAGTTCAAGGCCAGTCTGAGCTGCCTAGCGAGACCCTGCATAAAAACCCCAAACCATCTACAGCCGTACCACCCTGAGTGTGTGCAATCTCGTCTGAAGAGCCAAACCAGAAATACAAGAAGAGAAAGCTTGGGCCAGAGATTTAGCTCAGTGGTTTCAGCATCTGCCTTGCAAGCACAGAGTCCCGAGTTTGATCCTGATGTCCACATACTACAGTGCCAGGTATGGTAGCTCACATCCACCAGCAATCAGGGCCACATAACACAATGCTACGCGTGGTGGCTCATGCCTATAATCCCAGTACTGGGGAGGCAGAGGCAAGAGAGGATTGCTGTGAGTTCGAGGCTTGGGCTACATGTGCGTTCACAGCCAGCCTGAACTACAAAGCAAGGCCCTGACTCAAAAAAAAAAAAAAAAAAAAGGTGAATACATATTCATGGAAAAAGTATAAATGGCCCAAAAACATGGAAAAAAATGTCAGTGTAGTCATTGAAGAAATTTATAATCAGTGGAATAATAGTTTCAATAATCAGGCAAAGATGTGTGAATTACCAGGGGAAGGAAAGGGCTTAGATTGGAGATGTAAAAGTTGGCACATATTTAGAAGATAATTTGTTTTTAATTTAGAAGATAATTTACAGTGTATCAGTTTAAAAGGGTCTGTCATTTTTGAGGTTTATATTTTTATTTCTAATGAAGTAACTGAACATAAAGGTAAAGCTGTACACTCCAGGATATTCACTGTAGCATTTGTTAAATTGAAAAGTTAGAACAACCCCATATCCATACCTAGGTTATTTTGATGTCCCATAATTTACTCACCTAATGAAATATGGTAATACAGATTTATGTTTATTTGTTTGATTGAACCCAGAGCTTTTGCACTGAGCTACATCCCTTGCCCTTTTTAAGTTTTTAAATTGTGGGATAGGGCTTTGCTAAATTGCCTGGATTGGGCTCAGCCTTGTGATCCTCCCGCTTCAGCCTCCCACAGTGCTGAGAGTGTGTTTCATTATGCTTATCTCAGACTTATATTTACTGACACTGGAAAGGTGGATTTATTCAAAAAATATTGATTGCCTACCATGTAGTAAACATTGTAATATATAGTTTTGAAAAGTAATATACATAGCTAGTTTTGGAATATTTATATAGTCTTATATTTATTGCATAAAAGAAGCCTACAGGAGCCATTCCCAAACATAACTGACTATCTTTAGTACAATTAAAAGTAATTTGTCTCGCTAGGCGTGGTGGCTCACGCCTGTAATCCCAGCACTCAGGAGGCAGAGACAGGAGGATTGCTGAGTTCCAGGCTTGCCTGGACTACATAGTGAGCTCAGGGCCAGCCTGAACTATAAAGCGAGAACCTGTCTCAAAAAAAAAAAAAGTAATTTGTCTCTTCATCGTCCACACACATTTTTCTAGAAAGAGCACATCTTTTTTTTTTTAATACCAGGGATCAAACTTGAGCCCTTGTGCCTCCAGGCATGGTACCCCTTGAGCTAATAGCTGGCCCCAAGATCACACTGTGGGTTTTTTTGTTGTTGTTGTTGCTTTTGAGACAGGGTCTCGCTTTGTAGTTCAGGCTGGTCCTGAGCTCACTATGGTGCCCAGGCAAGCCGCCGCGAACTCAGCAATCCTCCTGTCTCTGACTCCCGAGTGCTGGGATGACAGGCGTGAGCCACCACGCCCGGCATTGTGGTACGCGGTGTTGATTGTTGGTGGGCGTGTCACCACGCCCAGCATTCTATGTGGTTACCGGGGATTGAACTCAGGACGTTGCGCTTGTGAGGCAGGCACCAGAACCACTGAGCTAACCCTCCGGCCCCACACTGTGGGTTTTTTATTTTTGGTTTTTTTTTTTGAGACAGGGTCTTGCTTTGTGTTTCAGGCTGGCCCTGAGCTCACTGTGCAGTCCAGGTTAGCCTCAAACTCACAGCAGTCCTCCTGCCTCTGCCTCTCGAGTACTGGGATTATAGGGATGAGCCCTCACACCCAGCATTGTGGTGTGTGGTACTGTTTGCTGGTGGGTATGAGCCACCACACCCAGCACCGTGGTATGTGGTCACCAGGATTCGAATTCGGGACCTTGTGCTTGCCAGGCAGATGCTGGGACTACTGAGCTAAATCCCCAGTCCCCTTATGTGTACATTTAAAACTTTTTTCGATATATAAAATTCCCTTAAGAAGATGTCCTTTTGAGGTGTGATGCAGCTGCCTAGTGTCTTCAAGCTGGCTCCATTGAGAGCGTGTGGATTAGAGGTGGTAGCGCAAACCTGTGATCCCAGCACTTTGGGGCTGAGGAAGGGGAGCTGTTCAAGAGTTCAAGGCTTGCCTGGTCTGTATAGCAAGACTGTCTCAAAGAAAAAAAAACACACACACTGGGCTGGAGATGTGGCTTACTGGTGCCAACCTGCCTGGCAAGTGCAAGCGTGAAAAAAAAAGCAAACAAGCCAAAAAAAAAAAAAAAAACCATTGGATCATGCCTGGTGAGTAATGTGATTGTAACAGTTGTGTGAGTCAGGTGTCTTTCTATTTTAGGGCTGTTTCGCTGCTGCTTCCGAAGTATTAAAGCACTTAAAGGAGCGATTCCCACCTAATACCCAGCATGCCCAGGTAACCCCCTTTCGAATGACACGGATTTCTTTCTTTGGGGGAAGTGTTTCTTTTGTTCTCGGTTTGTCTGAAGCAGGCTGTCATTCTGTGGTTCAGACTGACTGTGAACTCCCAAGCTCAGGGTGATCCTCTTGCCTCCACCTCACGAGGGCTGGGATTATAGGCACGTGCCACCACGCCTGACGTGGGTTTATTTTGAAAGACATTTTTTACGATAATGAAGCAGGATATTTTAGAGTCTTCTCTCAGAAAACTAACACTGAGCTGAAAAGGAAGTTGTCATACAGTGTTTTATTTGGTATATGTGCTGCCGAAGCGCGCACAACAGTGTTTTATTTGGAAGAAACTTAAAAACATTTAGGCTTATATATTAAGGATTAGTATATGTGTTGAAAAGTATAAAAGACCTGAGTGGAAATGACACATACTAAATTTATTGCTTGCTGTGGAAAAAGTGAGGAGATGGAATTTGCAAAGAGCAGCAACAGTATCTAAGAATATCTGATGCAAAGAAAGCAAAGTGTGAGCTGGTAAAGTTGCTGGTTAGCACAGTGCATTTTTTGCTTTCTTTCCATTGTTTTTCACATGCTTGAAATAGGTAAGTTTTTTTTTTTCAATTCCAAAAAACTAAAAGTGTTGGGTATGGTGCCCTATACCTGTAATCCCAGCACTGAGGAGGCTGAGGCAGGAGGATCACCGTAAGGCCAGCCTGAGCTACATGGAGTTCAAGGTCAGCCTGTACTACATGGTGAGACCCTGTCTCAAAAAAAAAAGTTTGTTAGTTTCAGTAATAGAGCAACAGGAACAGCAAAAAAGATGTGTGTGAAGATGTTTATTTGCTGGGCAAGCTGGAAAATACCTTTGTGTTCCCATTAAATTATAGTGTTAACATTTGCCAAGTTGTACTTGTTTTTTTTGTGTTTTTTTGTCCTTATCAGTTATGGATGCTGTGTGATCAAAAAATCCAGTTTGACAGAGCAATGAATGACGGCAAATTCCATCTGGCCGACTCGCTCGTTACTGGGATCACGGCTCTCAACAGCATAGAAGGCGTGTACAGGTGCGATGCTGGGAAATGCCCAAGTGAAGTAGTTCTGAAATAGCCTTACTTTTACTGTCTTTTTATTTGCTTGGTGTGTGTGTTCGTTTTACATTAGTTTCGGGGAAAACTTTTTCTGCCCAGGAAGTAAAATTACCTATCAACAAAATGAAGAAAATAAGCATCTGCCAGCGATGCCCACGGCTGCTCTGACAGCTGAGTGCAGACCTCCTTCCCGTACAGATGTGTGCACGCCTGGACACGGGTTTTTTAAAAACAAAAACCGGGCAGTTTTCCCCTGCCAGGCTGCAGTCTAACAAGACAATGAGGTCTTCGCCCCGGGGCCGTCGCCGAGGACCTGTGGACGCGGGCGTGACCGTCGGCGTCTGTGTTGTGCTTCTGTTCCAGAAAAGCGGTCGTGCTGCAAGCGCAGAACCAAATGTCGGAGGCGCACAAGCTCCTGCAGAAGCTGCTGAGCTACTGCGAGAAGCTGAAGAACACGGAGATGGTGATCAGGTCAGGCCCCTCCCCCGCGTCCGGGGCGGGTCGGCGTCCCGGCCCTGCGCCTCACGCCCCTCCGTCCCCAGCGTCCTGCTGGCGGTGGCCGAGCTGTACTGGCGGTCGGCGTCCCCGACCATCGCCATGCCGGTGCTGCTGCAGGCCCTGGCGCTGTCCAAGGAGTACCGGCTGCAGTACCTGGCCTCGGAGACCGTGCTCAACCTGGCTTTCGCCCAGGTAAGGCCGCCTGCGCGCGTGCCTGCGTGCGTGTGTGACTGCCTTTGTGCGTCTGTCCCGCGCGTGTGCGTGTGCGTGCCTGCGCACGTGTCTGCGTGTCTGCCTGCCTGCCTGCCTGCGTGACTGTGTTCATGCTTCTGTGTGCGTGCTTGCGTGCTTAGCACACGTGCCTGCCTGCCTCTCTGTCTGCGTTTGTGCGTCTATCTGCGCGCGTCCCTGCGCAGTCTGCTTGCCTAACTGGCTCCATTTGTGCTTCTGTCTGCGCGTCCCTGCATACCTGTCTGTGCACATGTCTGCGCACGTGTCTGCCTGCAAGACTGCATTTGTGCATCTAAATGCACGCGTGCCTGCGTGCTTGCCTGAACGCGGGCGTGCGGAGGTCTGTGACCCAGAGCGGCTGAGCGGGCAGGGCCGGCGTGGGCGAGGCGGTCACTTCCCGGCAACCCTGCGGGTCCACTTGGGGCCTCGCTGGTCCTGGGGCCCGAGGCACCGTGATTAGTGCAGAGCCGACTCGATGGAGCAGCGAGGGGTTGTGGAGAGGAGCAAAGCAGCTGTTCCCTAAGAGGCGGCTGGTTGCGTCTTTGCGGTGCAGCGGGGCTGTCCTGGGGCCCGCACCCCATTGACCGGAAGGGAAGGTGGATTGTGTGCTTGCGGCCTTCCTTCGCCTTCATGGCGGGGCTAGGCCCCGAAGAGCAGACCCCGCTTGTCCTGCCCGGCACCGTCCCCGGGGGCCGCGCCCTCCTGCATGGAGCTCCCCTGCGGCCCCCTGCGGTATTGACTTGGCAAACGAACGCGCGGTGGACAGACTGTGAAAGTGACCGTCTTGACCGCTCCGAAGCGGCCCACTCGGCGACTTGGGCGGTGCAGCGCCGCAGCCTGCCCCCGCGTGCTCGGGCGTGTCCGTCTGTCCTTGCGCGGGAACCGCCCCGCCCGGCGATGCCTCGGTCCGGAGCCAGAGGGGCCGGAGCTGCGGGGCCTGGGCAGCGCCGCCGCCCGTGGGCATTTGGGTGCTGGCCTTCGGCGCGCTCACCCGCCGTCTTCCCCGGGCAGGCCCCGCAGCCCGGCGCTGCTGGCTCATGGCACAGCCAGTGTCACTCCCGAAGAGCCGCCGCGCTGCTTTCAGCACGGGCCGCCCTGGTTCCCCGTGACCCACAGCGGACCAGGGCTTGTTTTCGGTGGTTTCCTTGTGGTTCTTTATATTGATTTCACTAAGACCAGCGCTGCACGCATCTTTCTTTGTCCTTAATGGCCATTTGTATATGTCCCTCCAGGAACTGTTCATTTTTATGGTTTTTTTTTTTTTTTTTTTTTTTTTTTTTGAGACAGGGTCTTGCTTTGCAGTTCAGGCTGGCTCTGAGCTCACCATGTAGCCCAGGCACGCCTGGAACTCAGCAATCCTCCTGCCTCTGCCTCCTGAGTGCTGGGATGACAGGCGTGAGCCACCACGCCCAGCACTGTGGTATGTGGTATTGATGGCTGGTGGGTGTGAGTCACCTCGCCCGGCACTCATTTTTATGTTTTTTTAAAGCAATACATTATTGGTACATTTTAGATATACATAATGCTAACATTCATCCTAGGAAATTTGTACCTTTACACAACATGTCTTGATTCTTTTTTTCCCTGTCCCCCTCCTTTTACCTCTTTCCTTCCTTGTATACAAAAGCTTTTCCATTTTTTCTTGTTTTTTTTTCCTCGGCCCTTCCTTCCTTTCCCCTCCCTTCCTCCCTTGTTTCCCTTCCCTTTGAACATTTTCTTCCCATATCTCAGTGTCTGTTACACATTTTAGTCTTTATTTCCACTTTTGGTTTCTCATACCTGAGAAACAATGTGGTATTAGACATGTGTGTGTTTGATTTAGTTCACCTAAGAGTATGGTCTCAAAGTGCATCAATTTAGCTAGAAATGTCTCAAGCTGACCCTTTACGCAGGGTAGTATTCCATGGTATAGAAAAACCCTACATCTTTATCCATTTGTCACTTGATGGCCATTCGGGCTACTTCTAAGATTTAGGTATTACAGATTATGCTGCCACATAGGACAGGGATGGAGCTCAGTGGCACCACACCTGCTGGGCAAGTGCAAGGTCCTGAGTTGGATCCCCAGTACTTAAAAAAAAAAAATAAGTAAATTATGCTGTTATAAACATGGTTGTGTATATATTGCTGCTGTATGATGGTTTTAATTCTTTTGGGAAGGTACTAAGAAAGGGAGCAGCTGGGTCAAATGGAACCTCTAAGTTTTTTGAGGAATCTTGATTTCTTGATAGCAATCATTTCTGGAGCGAGAAGGAATCTCAGCATCGTTTTAATTTGCATCTCTCAAATGACCATTGGTATTGACTGTTTTTTCATATGTTTATTTGCCATGTCTGGTTTATCTGAAAGGGCTCTTTCCTGAGTTCTTTATTATAAATATTAATCCTTTGTGTGAGGAACAGCTGGTAAAAATGTTTCCCACAGTGTGGGTCCTCTCTTCACTCACTCTCGGCGGTTTCTCTTGCTGGGGAAAAAGCTTTCGTAAGATGAGAGCCCAGTCCTACTTCTTTGTGCCATTTCCTGCACAGCCCCTCCTTGTTCCTTTCCATTTTCTTTCTCTTGCTCACTATGGTGCCCAGGCAAGCCACCGCGAACTCAGCAATCCTCCTGTCTCTGCCTCCCGAGTGCTGGGATTACAGGCGTGAGCCACCACGCCCAGCATTATATGTGGTTACCGGGGATTGAACTCAGGTCCTTGCGCTTGCGAGGCAGGTGCCGGAACCACTGAGCTAACCCTCCGGCCCTTTCATTGTTTTTTTGACCTGATGTAGAATCTATCTAGATTTCCTGTTTGTTCTTACACAGTTTTGGTAGGTCTTCAGAGATCCATCCGTCTCATGTGGTCCAGTCTGTTGGCATATAATATTCATGGTATTCTTATGTGGTCCTTTTTATATTTGTAAGGCTGTGGCTAATTCTCCACTTTCACCCTGATTGTAGTTATTTGAGTCTTATCTCCTTTTTTATTGATTAGTCTAACTGACCAATAAAGTTTGCTAAAACTTTAATAAAGTTTGTTAAAACTAACAGTTTCTTAGTTTTCCCAATCCAAAGAACAAATTTACTTTTATTGATTCCATTACTTTTCTGTTGTCTTTTCTGTTTTGGTTACCTGCCCTTTAATCTATATTGTTTCTTCCCTTCTGTAAGCTTGAGGTTCGTTCTTTTTCTAGTTTTTTTTCAAGTGGAAGGTTAGCTACTTACCGAAGACCATCTCTCTTCTGTTGTCTATGCCTTGACAGCTCTGATTTCCTTAAGAATTGCATCCCATAAGTTTCATAAGTCTTTTCATCTATATTATACTTTTACATATCTCAGAGCATCTTCTTATTTACCTTGCAGTTTTCCTCTGGGCATTTAAGGGTATGTTCTTTAATTTTGAGATATTTTGGGGTTCTTAAACTTGTTTTTTTTTCTTTGAGACAGGGTCTCACTTTGTAATTCAGGCTGGCCCTGAGCTCACTGTGGAGCCCAGGCAAGCCTCAAGCTCAGCAATCCTCCTGTCTCTGCCTCCCGAGTGCTGGGATGACAGGCGTGAGCCACCACACCTGGCACTGTGGTATGTGGTATTGATTGCCAGTGGGCATGAGTCACCACGCCCAGCATTGTATGTGGTTACCGGGAATCAAATTCAGGACCTTGTGCTTGTAAGGCAGGCACCAGAACCACTGAGCTAACTCTCTAGCCCTTAAACTTCTTGTTTCTAAGTTTATTTCCTGTGATTGGAGAATGACCTTTGCTTGATTTCATTCTATTTATTTATGTATTTATTTATTTTACTTTACTGGAAACCAAACCCAAGGGCTACATGTACTCTGAATTCCCTTGCCCCACTTTGTTTTTGTGTATGTTTTATGTCTTTCAGTTCCTTCATCACTGCTTTCTTTCATGTTAAAAAAGATGTTTCTGAGCCAGGGATTTGGCTCAAGTGATACTGCGTCTACCTTGCGAGCACAAGGACCTGAGTTCAACCCCTGGTACCGCAAATAATAAAATAATAAAATACAAAGATGTTTCCTAGTATACCATTTTGCTTCCCGTGTCTGCATGTGTTCACATGTGTTTGTGGATGTGTTTTGTGGTACTGGGGATTAAATTTAGGGCCTAAGGACCAAAGGTCCTGTTTTCATAGCATGTATAACTATTCTCTGCTGTATCTGTGGTGGTCAAAATCAGATTGGCAGAGACAGGAGGATTGCTGAGTTCGCGGCGGCTTGCCTGGGCACCATAGTGAGCTCAGGGCCAGCTTGAACTACAGAGCAAGACCCTGTCTCAAAAGCAAAAAAAAAAAAATCAGATTGTCAGCCAGGTATGGTGGCATGTATCTGTAATCGCAGCACCTGGGAGGCTGAGGCAGAAGGATCACAAGTGGGGGCCAACTTGGGGTCCATAGTGAGTTCAAGGCCACCCTGACTGGCTACATAGTGAGACCCTGTCTCAAAACCAGCCAACCACCCTAACATCAGATCGTCCGTCTTCTTCCCATGGCAATGCAGTCTGGGTCAAGGAATGGGTCGCTGCTTGGGTGGCTGTCAGCTAGACAGGGGCATCCAGGGCCATGATGTTTCTCTTGCAGCTCATCCTGGGAATCCCAGAACAGGCCTTAACCCTCCTCCACATGGCCATTGAGCCCATCCTGGCCGATGGTGCCATCCTGGACAAGGGCCGCGCCATGTTCCTGGTGGCCAAGTGCCAAGTGGCCTCGGCGGCTTCCTATGAGCCTTCGAAGAGAGCAGAAGGTAGGAGCTGTGCTGTTGTCAGGCAGCACTATTTTGAAAGCTGGGGGCATCTTGGAGTTCTCAGGGTTCACAAGTACATGTTAAATCTCACGCAGCGTTTAAAATGCTCTCACTGCATCTTCAATAGGAAGTTGGGGGCCAAAGAATGCTTTTTTCTCGAGACAGGGTCTCACTTTGTAGTTCAGGCTGGCCCTGAACTCACTGTGTAGCCCAGGCCAGCCTAGGACTCACAGAAGTCCTCCTGCCTCTGCCTCCCGAGTGCTGGGATGACAGGTATGAGCCACTATGCTTGGCATGAATGCTTACTTTAACTCCATAGAGCCAGGTCCTGGCTAATAATCAGGGCTGAATGCCTTTTAAACATCCTACCGTAGTATTTAATGTTTCAACTCCTAAAGACCAGAGAATGTAAAAGCATCTGCTTCTGTGATATAAAAATGAGATTAAACAAGTTTGGGAAACTGAGTGTGAGGTGCTGCCTGACGCGCGTGCCGTGTCTCCCCACCCTGTCAGCTCTGGAGGCCGCCATCGAGAACCTCAGCGAAGCCAAGAACTATTTCGCAAAGGTCGACTGCAAAGAGCGCATCAGGGATGTCGTGTACTTCCAGGCCAGACTCTACCACACCCTGGGGAAGACCCAGGAGAGGAACCGATGCGCCATGCTCTTCCGGCAGCTGCATCAGGAGCTGCCCTCCCATGGGGTGCCCCTGATAAACCACCTGTAGGGAGGACATCCCTGCAGCCACTGTGCAGAGTGTGAGACTGGACTGTTCCCGCCCTTCCCTCCATGTTGATATGGGTCTGTACCACCCTGTCTGTCTTGTCAGTAAACTGTCTTCTGATCAGATTGTCTTTCTTTGTTGCCAGTAAGTTCGTATTTGTTCTATTCTCCCTTTTCTTTCTTTTTGGTAGCAAAGGACACCAAGCTTGTGTTAATTTCCAGCCACTAACCTGGGTGTGATGGCCCATACTTATAATCCCAGCACTCAGGAGGCAGAGGTAAGAGGAGTGCTGCAAGTTTTAGAGCATCCTGGGATATATAGTGAGTTCAAGGGCAGGCTGAATTACATAGCAAGACCTTGTCTCAAAAAGCTGGACATGGTGGTACTTGCCTATAATCCTAGAACTCTGGAGGCTGAGGCAGGAGGATTACCATGAGTTTGAGGCCATCCTGGGCTGCATAGTAAGTTGAAGTCCAGTCTGAACTACATAGTAAGACCCTGTCTCACAAAATTAAAACAAAGCAAAACACAAAGAGCATGGTGGGGTAGGCCTATTGATGCCAGCACTGGGGAGGCTGAGGCAGAAGGATCACTGCCAGTTCAAGGTCACTCAGGGTTACATAGCAAGACTCTGTTTAAAAAAAAAAAAATGGGCAGGGATGTAGCCTAGTGGTTCAGGTGCCTGCCTGGCAAGTGCAAGGTCCTGCGTTCAGTCCCTGGTAACCACATACCATGATGCCAGGCGTGCTGGCTCACACCCACCAGCATTCAGCACCACACACCACAGTACTGGGCATGGTGGCTCGTGCCTGGAATCCCAGCACTTGGGAGGCAGAAGCAGGAGGATTGCTTTGAGTTTAAGGCTTCCCTGGGCTACATAATGAGCTCAAAGCCAGCCTGAACCACAAAGCAAGAAATTGTCTCCAAAAAAAAAAAGCAAAATAAAACAAAAAAACCGGTGATTTTTTTCCAGCCAAGTCTTTCAAGTGTCTGTAGTTATTTTCTCTGTGTGTGGAACTACAAAGAGGGCATAGAGATGACACATAGATTTGCTTACTACCTCTGCTCAGATCTCTTGGAGCTCAGGCCAGGTTTTTCATACAGTGGGGTTCTTCCTGCAGCTCCCACCCCGTATCAGCCAAGAGTGGTGGTGTCGAACCTATGGCATGTGTGCTGGAGTGGGCTGTTTGCATCACTGAAAACTCTGAGGTTTGCATGACTGGCCTGGAGTGCATGTTTGTCCCTGGCTGGAGATTAAGAAGGAAAAAGTTGGGCTGGAGGGTTAGTTCAGTGGTTCCGGCGCCTGCCTCACAAGGGCAAGGTCCTGAGTTTGATACCCGATAACCACATACAATGCTGGGCGTGGACACTCATGTCCACCAGCAATCAGTACCGAACCCCACAGTGCCGGGTGTGGTGGCTCACGCCTGTCATCCCAGCACTCGGAAGGCAGAGGCAGGAGGATTGCTGAGTTCGAGGCTTGCCTGGGCTACATAGTGAGCTCAGAGCCAGCCTGAACTACAAAGCGAGACCCTGTCTCAAAAAAAAAAAAAAAAAGGAAAAAATTTTCATAACTTGGGGGATTTTTTTTTTTTTTTTTGAGACAGGGCCTTGCTTTATAGTGCAGGCTAGCCCTGAGCTCACTATGTGGCCCAGGCAAGCCTCAAACTCCAGCAAGCCTCCTGCCTCTGCCTCCCAGGTGCTGAGATTACAGGTATGAGCCACCACACCTGGCAAAAAGATTTATTTTTAAACCAAATCAGGTTTTACTTTTATAGCTTCCTAATTTCATTCTCTTGTCCTTTTAAATCCTGGGCAAACAGGCGAATACCACTGTACCCATTTTTGGTTTTTGTTCTTTTGTTGTTGTTGTTGGCATGTTCTGTTCAGTGGCAAAGAATTCAGTGGATCACAGTTATCGGTGGGGTTAATCCTGCTCTCCAATTCTGGGTGCTGTGGGCTGGGGAGGTGGAAGATTCCAGTGAACACCCAGCCTGGGGCCCAGAATTGCCAAATTAGAAAGGGCTGAGCCCTGAAAGGGGATGATGACATTGTCCTAGCTGTGAGAAAATTTAAAATTTTATTTATTTAGTGATACCAGGGATCAAACTCAGGACCTGTGTTTGCGAGGCAGGTTTGGTGCCACTGAGCTAAATCCCCAGCCAAAGATCATTTTACTGCCTGACATTTCAGCCTCTCCTTTGTACTATTCAAAGTTTTCTTTGAAAATAAGATTTTGAAGCTTTGTTTACTTACTTGCTTGGCAATCTGTGTTGTCAAGACAACAAGATATGTGTGCTTAGGATGTAAGATTTTTCTAGTGTTCCTGGAGGAGCAAACCCAAAAACAAAGCTAATTTTTAAGTAAGAAAATGGTTCCCTTATGTGGGAAGATTCCTGTCGGAAGAGGGCCTCAGTGTCAGTGACAGCCATTAGGATGTTCTGTTCTAGTTCACTAAGAAGAAAGGCACTAGATGGATGGGCTTCTAGCTGTGCGCTAAGCATATTAATAGCATCATTGAGCACTTAGTGCCAGGCACTGACCTAGCTCCTCTACACACATTGTTGCCTTTAAAGCCCATGTGGAGCCTGGGAGTTAGTACTATTATTATCCACACTTGACAGCCCATGAAACCAACTGGAGGAGTTCAAGTCACTTGCCTGCACCCAGGGAAACTTTTTCCATTTTGTTTTGAAGAAAAGGTCTCACTATGTAGTTCAGACTGGCCTTGAACTCACCTTAGGATGTAGCCCATGTTGGCCTTGAGGTCATGGCCATCCTCCTGCCTCAGCCTCCTTCAGGCTGGGAATATAGGCATGCACCACTGCACCCAGTTCAGTCAGTTGGGGCTTTGAACTGAGTCCATCTGACTCCCAAAGTCATGGTTACTAAGAGTACACAAATGTTTTGGATGTGACCACTGCCTGGATCCCAGAGATTTATAGCTGAACTGGGGACACGGTGGAGGTCAGAACCTGGGCTTCCACCCCCACCCCCCACAAAGCAAAACAGAAACCTTGCGGGAAGCGGGAAAGTACTCAAGGGTGTAATTGTGCAGGCTTAAAGTCCCAGCGCTCTGGCAGTCAGAGGCAAAAGGAACACTAGTTTGAGGGTTGGAGGTGCACCTCGGGCCCCAGGCTCTGGGTTCCCTCTCTGGTACTCGGACAAAAGACCCAGAAGGACAGAATGAAGGTAAGATGGTTACACAGCATCCAATTAATGGTACGTATCTGACTCAGGAGTGCTGAGAGGAGAGCTCCCGAGGGCTGGCTCACCTCTCAGGAGAAACTGTGCCTTGGCCTAAGGTTTGGAATTTTTCTTTTTTTCTTCTCACTACTGTGGACTGAACTCAAGGCCTTTGGACTTGCTAGCTACCTTGACATTTTTATATTTTTATTTTGAGGCAGGGTCTTGATAAGTCGCTTAGTGCCTGGGCTTGAACTTGTGAGTCCTCCCGCCTGAGCCTCCCAGAGTGCAGGCCTACAGCCGTGCACCACCACTGTGCTGAGCTCTAACCTCTCAAATTGGCTCTTAAGATTCCACAGTGTTGTTTTTGCCTGAGTTGGCTACAGTGATGCAGTAAAACACAGGCATTCACAGATAGAATTGCATATTTTAACAAGTGTCAGGAACTGAGCATGATGGCGCACACCTATAATCCCAGCACTTGAGAGGCTGAGGCAAGAAGATTGCTGTGGGTTTGAGGCCAGCCTGGGATATACAGCAAGATGCTGTCTCAAAAACAAAACAAAAATTGCCTCTGGTCCTTTACAGAAAATCTTTGCTACCCAGACATGGAAGCTCATGCCTGCGATCCCACTACTTGGAGAGCTGATGCAGGAGGATCTCTGCAAGTTCAAGGCCAGCTTGAACTACATAGCCAGACCCTGTCTCAAAAATAAATAAAAGACTGACCCCTGCCAGTCTTAAACATTCTCTGTCAACCCTGATACATGTTTTGGGAAAAAACAGAAAAAGACAAATAGGGTGTGATGGCATATATTTATAATCCCAGCATTCAAGAGGCTGAGGCAGGCAGGAGGATTACTGTGGGTTCGAGGCCAGCCAGGACTACGTAATGAGTTTAAGGCCAGCCTGAGCTATAGCAAGACCGTCTCAGAAAAAGGAAAATAGAGGGCTGAGGATGTAGCTCAGTGGCACCACACCTGCCTTGCAAGTGGAAAGTCCTGAGTTCAATCTCTGGTACCAAAAAAAAACAAACCAAAACAAACAAACAAAAAACATGTTTCTCAGGTTCCCCACCCCTTCTCTTATCTCCAAGTCCTTCCTCTTTATCTGTTTATTTCTCCCCTCCACCCCGTGCTGGGGATCAGGGCCTGTAAGCACTCTACACCGGCCCTACCCCAGCCTCTACTTCCTCCTTTGTGTCGGTAGTCATGAGTTTAACGGACTCTCACCCCAACACACACTTTAAAAAGCCCTGCGTGTACACATAAACAGTTACACATGTTGGGAACCTGTGTGTGCTGCAAGTTGCTCTTTTAGGATTCTGTTTTGGGACATCACGTCCGTATAACTAGGTGTAACTTTTTTTTGTTTTCTTTTTTTTTTGAGACAGGGTCTCGCTTTGTAGTTCAGACTGGCCCTGAGCTCACTATGTAGCCCAGGCAAGCCTCCAACTCAGCAATTCTCCTGTCTCTGCCTCCAGAGTGCTGGGATTACTGGGATTACAGGCGTGAGGCTCCGCCCAGCACATTTTTTTCTTTTTAATGGATATCGAACCCAGGGCCTTCCTGCCGAGCAACATCCTCAGCCCTTTATTATTTTAAATTTTAAAATAAGGTCTACAGGTGCTAAAATGCCCAGACTGGACTTGAATTTGAGATCCTCTTGCCTCAGCCTCCGAGAGTGCCAGGATTACAAACCAGCGCCATCAGGTTCAGCCTGGTCGTTAAGTATTCCTTCAAATAAATATAAGTGGGGTTAGGGCCTTGGCTCTGGTGTCCGCACCCGCCTCCCAAGTGCAAGGTGCTCTTCAATGCCAAAACAAAAACCAAGTGTACATAATTTTATTTACTTATTCCTCTGAAAACCATGCCGGAGGGTATTCTCAGGTTTTTGCTATTCCCGGCAAATCCATGCGTGTTGGTAACCGGAGAAGAGGTGGTCATCTCACGGAAACGCTGACTGGAGTCACTGTCACCATCTCCCCGGAATGCCTGCGAGGGCCCGGCAGCCTGTTAACACCAGAGGAGCGGAACCGAAGGGGCTGGAAATCTACCCTAGGCCTTCGAACCTTTCTTGAGTGCAGCGCGGAACCCTAGATTCCCTTTTGGCTCTTTGGCAGAGTCAGGAGACATCCCCGGGGTGACACCCAGGTCCGGGCGGGCTAACGAGGCTCCTGTCCCTCTGTTACCCGGCTGGGAAACGAAACATCTAAGGCGCCAGCAAAATACATGAGGTACCGCTCGACCAGCACCAGAGGCGTGTGGAGAGGCAGCTGCGGCACGGGGCGCCTGGAAGACCCCCCGGCAGCCAGGCCCGCGGCGCGATCCCAGTTCCCTCCTGGCTCGGCGGCCGCCCTCCAGTCCCTAATTCCGCTAAGCCAAGCGGCCCAGCGCGCGGGTGCGGCAGGGGTGCGCCGTGGGCGAGTCGCCGCTCAGCCCTGCGCAGGGCTGCACGCTCCTTCCGCGCCGCCCGGGTCCCGCCGGACGCGCCCGCCCACGCCCCGCCCACCCCGCTCCCCGGCCCCGCCTCTCCCGCGCGCTGCCGAGCCCGCGGGCGCGCGCCGTCCGCACCCGCCCCAGGCCCGCGGCCAATCCGCGCACAGCCTGAGGCGGCGCCGAGCCGAGCCCAGCCGACCGGAGGCCCCGCGGCCCGGCCCGTCTCCGTTCACGTCCCCGCCCGCCGCCCGCCGCCCGCCGCGCTCCCGGGGCCGCGGAGAGGAGCGCGCGGCCGCGCCGAGCCAGCCGAGCGCAGCCGGGGGCGCGGAGCCCAGGTGAGCGGGCGGGGGCCGGGCCGGGCGAGGGCTCAGCGGCAGCGGGACCCCTCGCCCTCTCGCCGCCGGGGCGGCACCACCGCCGCGGCCGCTGACAGAGCCCCGAGGCAGGCCCGGGCGCCTTGGCGGGGACCCACGTGCGCCGCCCGGCGCCCGCCACGTGCCGAGCTGCGGCCCCGCGACCCCACCCTCCCGCGTCCTCGGAGTTCCGGGCCGAGGTCACCGGCCGGGCGCCTGACAGGTGGGGAGACCGGGCGCGGGCTGGACGGCGGGAGCCTCGGCGTCCGCGCTCCCCCGGGACCGCCCCGCCCACGCCCTCCCTCGGCCGGGACCTCGCTGGCGGCGGCCCGGTCCTCTGACCTAAATCTGCCCGGGGCTGCCGCGCGCCGCGAATGCGGAGCAGCGCTTCCTCCCGGCCGCGTCCTCCGCCGGCCTCCGACGCTGGGCCCGGCCGGGCTCGCACCGGGTCCCGCAGGCTGGGCTGCTGTCGCGGGCTTTTCGCGGCGTCTCCCCACACCCTGGCTCCCCGGGTTGGGAAGCGGGCTGTTTTCACAGCTCGGCCAGC
Organism: Thryonomys swinderianus; assembly: GCA_004025085.1. NCBI lineage: Eukaryota > Metazoa > Chordata > Mammalia > Rodentia > Thryonomyidae > Thryonomys > Thryonomys swinderianus. The sequence goes on along the minus strand of PVIC010004361.1, from coordinate 4,538 downwards.
CTGCCTCCTCGGCTCCTGTCACTTGGTGCAGAAAAGGTGGCACCTCAGCCCGTGCAGAGGATGGAGTGGGGTGGGGACGTCTCCGTGCCCTCGGGGTGGGGCGCGGCGTCATCTCCTAGAGACAGCCTCACCTTCCTCAGCCCGAGGTTTGGTTCCCCCGATTCCTAGAGTAGAAACTTCGGGTGCCCTGGGGAGTGCCTCAGATTTCCCCCCTGCTCTCAGGGGCGACTGGGGGCCGGGAGGGGGATAGCTGGGGGGGCTGCCCCCTTCGTGAACCGTCCCACAAAGGGTGAGTCCCAGCCACCTTTTCGTTGTTCCACAAACCTTCCTGAACAGGAAGTGAGTGGGGAGCCCACACCTGGAATAATAATAAAAGTGTTAATAACTGACTTTCTCGGTGTTGAGTGTTGGGGCTAGAACCCAGGGCCTGAGCTTGCGCGGTGCCGCTGAGTGGCCCTCGTAACTTGGATTTAACAGGTGCTCGTAGTGTGCTGGACCGGTGCGGCTGTCTGCATGCTGGCAGTGTGGCGGATGTGAGGGGGCTGGATTCTCCGTGATCCCTGGTGTGGCTGGGATTTGGCTCAGAGTCGCGCTGCTGGCTCTGAGCCTTTGTACTTTGCTGCCTTCTTGGGCACTCAGCCTCTTCAGGGCCCAGGCTTGTCTACTAAGCAGCACCCAGATCTAAACGCCTGGGGTGCTGGCCCACCCTGCCTGTCTTTGGCCCTTGGCTGTTGGTGGACCAGGAGCCAAATACTGATCCGTAACTATGCAGTGGCTCCCATAGAGGGGAGGGTGACGTACACCTGTCGCAGTGCTGCTCCGCGCTCCTGGCTTCTGCTGGCAGAACCAGCCTTGCCCAGAGAGCTGAGTAGGCCAGCGCCTGGCTTGAAGCTGGCCCGACCTGAGTGCCAGTGGTGTTGCTGCTGAGAAGCAAGAGAGCAGTTAAGTGCCAGGGCAGGGAGCGAGCAGGATCTTGGGAGTTCTGGAGAAGTCCTTTGGGATGTGAGTCCTGGAGGTCTTCCTGAAGGCCGTGTCCTTGGCTGAGCCTTGAAGGATGAGCTGAAAAGTGGATGCTGGAGGGCATCAGGCGGGGAAGGGCTGGACCAAGATGAGAAGGCTGAGGGGCTCTGCGCGGGGGACCTGGACCCTCCGTCTCTGAGGGAGGGGCAGGTGCGCCCCACCGAGCTGAAGTTCAGGGCATTTTGGCTCAAAGGCAGTTCTTCTTCTTATGGTACTAGGGGGGCACTCTACCACTGACCTACATTCCCCATTATTTTTTTTTCATTTTTTATTTTGGGGCACTAAGTTGCCCAGAATTGCCTTGCACTTGGAATCCTCCTGCCTCAGCTTCTCCAGCTGCTGAGATGCCAGGTGTTTGCCACTACACCTGGCTTGGTTCTAATTTGCATGTGAGCTCTAGAGTCTCACCTTACTGTGACTCTGTTTCATAGAAGGGCTGACAGGCAGAGTGACCCGCTCAGGGTCTCCCGTGTCCCTTCCGCCCCAGCCCCTCCTCTGCTGCCTGTGTGGGGCCAGGGGGCCTCATTTCCTTTGTTGCCCAGAGGGCTTGGGACAGACGCCATACACATTGTCCTCTGAGTCAGGAGCCTTCTGCTCTCGTCTTTCCAGATGTTTGGTTTTTTTTTTTCTTCTAGACCAGGTGAGAAAGTCCAGCTGAGGTGCAGACCGCCAGCTGGGTGACTGCCACCCTCCAGCTGCAGAGCCTTCACCCTCAGCAAGCCTGTTTTGGAACTTGAAGAAACCTCATTTTCTTCAGACTGCTTGTTCTCTGACCTGTTAATAGAGATTCATAGGCCTTCTTCCCCCTTTTCTTTGTCTTCCTCTTCCGTTTTCATCCTCCTCTTCTCCTTCTTCTTCCTCCCTCTGCTCTTCCTCCTCTTTCCTGATGGTGGCACTGTACTGCCAGCACAGCTCCATCCAGTCCCGTTTAAACTCCGTTTTGTTACCGGGTGTGGCACATACAGCACTGGGGAGGCTGAGACAGGAGGATGACAGTGAGTTCAAGGCCAGCCTGTAGTACATAGTGAGACCCTGTCTTAAAAAAAGAAATAAATGATATAGTTTTGTTTGTTTTCAGAGCAAGAGTAGTCAACAAAAAGGTTTGTAAACTCAATTGAGGTCCAGGTTCTTGGAGCAAGGATTCTGGGGCTCCCCTAACCTCTCCCTTGCCTGCCCCTCCCCAAGAACCTCAGTCCCCAAGCACACCTCCTCCTGGTGTCATTCCTTTCCTTTCTTGTCACCAGGTCCGTGTGAGCTTCTCTGAGTTTATATTTTGTGAGACTTTTCCCAGCTAGATAAATCCACTGCTTAGAGAAAACCTCACCAGGAAACAATACCAGGAACCTGGGGCCAAAGGCAGAACCAGCCCTCCCTCCTGGTGGCACCACCAGGACTGGGCACTGGGGAAGGGATGGAGCTGGGGGAGCAGCCCAGCACCTAGCCCTGCCCATTTACCCATGGGGAGTCTGTGGGGTGTTCTCTCTCCCTGGGTACTGGGCACCCACGCTGTGGCCCCGCTTCAGGGTGGGCCCAGTGCACCCATTATACAGAGGAGGGCCTCTGGGTCTGTGTAGTTTGTGGATGAACCTTCAACCCTGGACCTCCGTGCACTGGCAAATGTTCTCCATTTTCTTACGGGGCACAGCCCACATTCCCCAGGAAGCTGGAGGTGGAAGTAATTTTCATATTGGTTTTATTATATGAAAAATTAGATTTTTAGCTATGTGCATTGGCATACATCTGTAATCCTAATACCCTTGGAGGCTTAGGCAGAAGGACGGCAAGTTCAAGCCCAGCCTGGGCAATTTAGCAATTTACTGGGACTCCGTCTCAAAATTTTAAAATATTGGGCCAATATTTTAGCTCAGTGATTCTGGTGCCTGCTTAACAAGTGCAAGGTCCCTGGTTTGAGCCCCGGTAACCACATACAACAATACCAGGTGTGGTGACTCTCACCCAGTAGCAATCAGTACCACTTCCCAGTACTTGGGAGGCAGAGGCAGGAGGATTGCAGAGTTTGAGGCTTGCCTGGGCTACATAGTGAGCTCAGGGCCAGCCTGAACTACAAAGTGACACCCAGTCTCCAAAAAAAAAAAAAAATTGAAAAGGGCTGGGGATATAGCTCAGGGTAGAGGCCCTGTGCTCTTCCCCCAGTGCTGCATTTTTAAAAAAAGCTTTAGCGTTATTTTCTTCATTTTTCCCTGATTGGGCCCTATCTTCCATCACAACGGCAAAAACTTGTTTTGAAAACTTGATGAGTGCTACTGGGCTTATGGGGAGGCTGTCTGGTCCCTGTGTCCCCTGCCTGGGACGTTCACGAGCAAATCAGAGAAGGGTGCCAGAGTTTCAAATTTTGGTCATGTTTTTGCATTATCCAAATTTTTCATTGATGAAACATTTGAAGCACAGAGAAAAGCCAGTTATGCTATGTTCTGCTGCTCTGACCCAGCTTGTGTTTTGCAAGGCCCGAAGGAGGCCCAGGGTAACAGGCAGGGCGTCCCAGGGCCGCGTTTTATAGGCCTGGAAACTTGGTGATCTTTGGACTCAGTCTCCTGTTCGGGGGAGTTGAGGAACCCTGAGACCTGGTCCCTGTCTCCTAAGGGCTCCCAGCTAAGTGGTGGTGACCTATCTGTGCATAGGATAAACAACTCTAGCACCCTTTCCCTTTGGACAGAGAGAAGGAAAATGAGAAGGTTCTGTGGTGCCTGCTTCCCCACCCTATCCTGAAAGCTGTTGAGCAACTATTTTTATGTTGCCTCTTTTTATCCCACTGGCTTCTGTAAATAGTAGAGAGATGACAGTTTCTGAGATAAAAATGCTAATTCCAACCTAGAAAGGAGAGATGGCTGGGGGAGCCCAAGGTCTTGCCCCTCTGCTCGAAGGCTGGGGCCAGAAGTTGGAACTCAACTCCTGGGGCAGGTGCCATGGGTGGAGCTGAGGTCCCATCTGTGGGAGAATTTTGAAAGGAGCCTGTACTTCTGTGAGGGCAGGAGGGGAACCCCTTCCCTTTGGACCTTTTTTACTCTTGACAGTATTGCGGGTCCAACCCAGGGGGCTACAGCACCAACCCTTCCTTCCTTCCTTCCTTCCTTCCTTCCTTCCTTCCTTCCTTCCTTCCTTCCTTCCTTCCTTCCTTCTTACTTCCTTTCTTCCTTCTTTTTTTTGAGATGAGACATCATCAAGGTGCCCAGGTGGGGCTTGAACTTGCAGTCCTGCTCCCTCAGCCTCCCAGAGGGCTGGGTGTACGGGTGTGTGTGTGCTCCTTTGCAGTATTTTGAAGTTCAGTGGGGTGTTGCTTTTCAGGCCTCTGGTGGAGAAAGGCTTTACTCAGGTTCACCCCAGACATTTCTCTGCCCTCTGGGCACAGGTGTAGGGGCTGGGTGGGGAAGGCTTCCAGCCACCTTTGCATCTCCAGCCAGGTGGTTTGTGCTGGGAGACAGGGCTGCAGCATCCATGGCTTCCAGAAGGCAGAGAAGAGGGCCAAGGTTGTGGGTGGGCTGGCTGTGATGCCTGCAGGT